>UXGD01001849.1:0-30640 GCA_900474315.1 Torymus auratus
TGCTATTTATTTAAATATCGTATGGACACCTTTTATCTTACACCGACATTTTTTTTATTTTTGGAGTAGTGTATAGACTCATGAAAGGTTTCCATCATAAATAATATTTTTAAATCACAATTTTTGCGATATTGATGAATTTGAGTCGGAGAACGACCTTAAGAGTCTGACTGGCGGCCATTTTCGTCGATTGTCGGAATGGCTTTCCCGACGCTCGCCTGGAGAGAGCAGACGAGACATTGTTTTTTGATCTTTTATATATACCGGTTCTCTTATTTCAGATATTAATACAGAACGAAAAAAAAAAATTAGGTCGTGTTTTTTTTTTAGACAACAATTTTTAGTCATTTCAAAGCCGTATGACGAGACTTCGACAATGTCGAAGACAAACTGTATATTATATGATTGAAAATTAAGATAGACAAAAGTACTCGAATATTTGATAATAATTAAGATATTTTAATTTAATTTTTTTAGTATTTATACAATTACTTAAATTTTGAATCTTGAAACTTATGCGAGAATAATAATAATAATATCCAAAATAACTATGCGAAACGATCTTTTATCTTTTACCGGTAAATGAGACCGCAAGGAGTGAAGAGTGACAGACGGTAGATTGTAATAGTGTCTGTTTTTCTGTATTACCGACTTGAGGTCGAGTCCTATTGTATCGGCTGCCCTTCGGAATTAAAAACTTACTTCAAGAACACGGTCGTGCTTTGATCAATTTATTAAGCCTATATATAATTTCCATATAAGAAATACATTTTATCAACAAAACATCTCGAAACAGTTTAAACTAAAACACATCTCGAAACAATTTAAGCTAAAATTCACTGAAAAACCCTACAGTAATCAATAAGGTTTGTGAAATAAATCACTAGGATCCTTTTCAACAGCTTAATTTAAGATTGACAACCACTGACCGATGTCAAGTACTGTATTATGTTAAGGTGAGAATTGTAAACACAAAAAAAAACATTTTTCAAAAAATAGCAAATCTTCGTTTAATGTTATTCTTAATATTCTCAGTTTCATCTAGTCTTGAGAAGGGTGTCATATAAAAAAGCACCGAAACATTGTCGAAAACCATAGTAAGAAAAGCTGCTCAAAATAAACCTAGTGATTTATTTCACAAAACCATATTACATTTCACAAAGTGTACATCTCAAGAGAGAAAGAAACTCGCAAAGCATTAGAATTTCATCTACAAGCCGCAACCCGCAATATACACCTCGAATCACCACCACCCATAGCCGTCGCAATCATCACGCATCGAACATCTCCCCGCCATCCTCTCTTACACTATATAATCATATCTTCAACCCTCGCGGTCTCTCCATACTCTCGACGCGTTATACACTTCGCACCTGCGTCTCGAAACCTCACGGCGCGCCGAGAGGCTAACGCCCCTTCGCGCGCCTGCTAATTAAATCAATTCACCCCCACCTTCCTCGAACGTCGCCGCGCGCGCGGTAATTAACCCCGCGGGTAATTATCGGCGACGCGTTTTTTTCCAGAATGTGTGTGGGGTGGAGGAAAAAGTGCGCGAACGATAAGCGGTATTGTAATCGGGGGTACGTTTGAAGGTTAATTAGGGGGCCGATTGAATTTGGTCGGTGTTTGAAGTGTTGTATAATTTGCGGGAAAATCGAGAGGTTTTTATCGTATGCAAAAAGTTTGACAAGAGTGCGAAGTTGGTTGCTGCGTTTTACGGCTGGTGTAAAAATGATATTATTTGTTGATCTCAGATATAAATGTTGCGCTAAACAATGTGTCATAAACTTTTTGCCCATTCGTAGGTTTTACAATTTCCTTTCGTTGAGGAATTTATTGGAAAGTCGCTCTTCCCATCGTAAGTTTAGACCCGAAAGAAATAGTTCAAGTCACTATATTCATTTGAAATCGGCACGATTAAGCTAATCACAAAAATATAATAACCAAACCCGTATACACCCATCAATCATATTTTCTTTGACGCCTAACATCCATCAATTTATCATATAACTATATACACCAGGTGCACAATTATAAATTCAAATTCCTCGCGTTTCTCTCGGACAGGAAGTTGTGAAAAGAAATTTATCACGCTGCATTAGGGCGCGAGCGCGCGTGCGAACGTCGCATATGTGTGTGTATATATTATAAGCCGTATCGCGAGCTTTCAACTTATTTTTTACTTATTTTACAAATCTAGACGTGCGTGCTGTGCGGCCGTTCCGCTAAAGCCGAGCGGTTCTGTTCGAAAATATTGTTCTCCCGCGTATCTGAAAATAGAATATCGGATGATTTTTGTTTCTTTTATACATATGCTATCGTTATTAAAAAGTATAATTTAATCTACTAACTCTGCGTGATTATTATTATAAGAAGTTTCTTATTTAATTTTTTGCAATGCATAAATGACTTTATCAAAAAATTAAAAATACAACGATTCAGCAAATAACAAATATATATAAAAAACCGTTTACACGGTATACCGAGAAAAAGCCGTTTTATTTTAAGATGCAACTAATAACCGAACATTCCAAATAAATTCTGTCATACATCTGACCGAAATAACCTCGCTCGCTCGCCACAAACATATATATTATGCACGCACTCACCACCCACGCACAGCCCCTAAAAAACAATACGATCCATCTCCGCATGAATCACGCGCGTATAAATCCGTTGCTATATACACCGCTTTGACGCTCAAACACACGTCCGACAGGTGGAATCGTTGTGTACCTATACCCTCGCCACATCAGTACAGCTCGATATCGCTCTGTCGCGCGCGCGCGAGAGCGGAATTAAAAAAAGAAATCTCGCCGGCAGCGGTCGAGGTAAAAGGAGCGTAAAATTAACAAGCGCAAGCGTATATACATACGAGGCGGCCTCGAAAGCCGCCAGCGCCTGTAAAGTGTTATCGAGGCGGACGATCCGAGTATATAAGAAGCATAGGTATACGAAGTTTCGCAATTGTGTATATATATGTGAGAAATTCGATCGGTTATGATGGTGTGGATCGGTTTTCTC
The DNA here is from genome assembly GCA_900474315.1 of Torymus auratus. Classification (NCBI taxonomy): domain Eukaryota; kingdom Metazoa; phylum Arthropoda; class Insecta; order Hymenoptera; family Torymidae; genus Torymus; species Torymus auratus. The sequence continues at coordinate 3,025 of UXGD01001849.1, forward strand.
GGAGGTGATGAGTCGAGAGTCTGCACGGGAGATGATTTGTATGTAGGTGAGAGGAGTTTGGGGTTTGTGATGACGAGAGGAGAACGATTTTTTGTACCTGTGCGTTGGAATACAACATAATTGAATTTCATTAAAGTAGGTCGATCCGGTTACGGCGGGTCGAGATATCGATGCAGAGTTGGTAATTGTATTTATCGTTCGATTTGTTGGTAAACAGAGATGCGAGTTGACGGAGACGGAGATGAATTAAGTGATTGAATAATGGATTGCTGGAAGTTCTTCATTAACGTTGTGGAATTAGCTTTTATTGAATGTGCAATTGCGACGTTTATTTTCGAAGATAGAGTCGCGCGAATATAGACGTCGTATTGTATGTTATATCTGTGGTCGTACGGAAAAAGGGCACATGTCATTTCAAAAAGTATTCGGGATATTTGATGTTTTGTACTGTATTATAGGCCAGCAAACAAACGCACATTAGTAAAGTTACTACTGGAATTTTTGGTGTAGGTTTATTTATACCGTAAATTATACTGCAAAAACAAAAACAAAATTAAAATATTATGAAATTTAGGAAAAAGGGCATATATGTGTCTAAATGACGTACGCCCTTATTCGAAAACTATTGTAAATTTTATTTATTCGAGCTTTTTAAATTCAAGAAAAATTCTACATAAAAATGAATTTTCTGTAGAATTTAATATGGAACCATCGATTCAAGAAATTACTGCTGTACTCTATATATTAAGCAATTATATTTTCACTACTTTGCGAAATACTGTTAAGTTGGGCAACAATAAAATATGTAATAGTACTTTTCGTCACTAGGGTGTAAAGTTTAACTTTGCGCACCGAGTGTCGCGCGATGACTATAGGTCGCGTACAAATTTCGCCCGTGTAGCGAACAATATTTTCTTTGTAGGATAAGTAAAGCACGCCTTCAGATTGTTTTCGGCTTGTAAAGTTTAATTTTGGAAACAAAATTTTTTTTTTTTAAATATGTGGACTTGTGTTCTTCATCCATCACTATAAAATTATTTGATGGCAAAATGGACTTGTGCCCTTTTTCAAATTGCCTTTTCTTTCTAGAAAAATGATATTTCCAAAAACATGTTATTCTTATGCCTAAGTTCTTAAAGAACACAAAAATGGTGTCAACTCATTTTGTCAAAATAATGGACATGTGCCCTTTTCCATATACGACCACAGATATAGGATTGAAGAGATTTTTCACTACTGGATACTACTACAGAAGTATAATACATTCTTATACAGAATAATCGGCTCAATCCGCTTTTATTTCCGTTCACAATTAGATTACTTCGAAACAAGGTCACAGCGACAAAATCCAATTGAAAAAATCCCAATCCAAACAGCATTCCAACGAAAACTCAAAATATTCTATATAATACACAACAAACCTCCTCATTACTCCCTACCTCCACCCTTATATACGAATTGACTCATCCGCGCGCCCCATGCATGCACGCAACCCCCCACCTGCTCGGCAATAAAAAACCAGCTCCGCGATAAATAAACGGAACTAGTCTCTCACTACACACCTGCCCCCGAGAAAATCCGTTATTCAATATATATATACACGCATACTCGTAGGGGATGACGACAACGCGTGCGTGCAACGGCCCTTAATGTCATTCGGGGCGGTTTTTGTCGAGGGGTGGTAGTATATAGCAGCAGCCCGGAGGGAAAGTGAATTCGCGAGGTCCTTTGATAACGGTGTATATATACGAAGGGAGAACGAATGCAGCGATGTTTTTGTGTCAAATGAACGTGAAAAATCGCTGCTGTTGATGGGTTTCTATTTTTAGAGATTAGAGCGGCTCATTCATGACGCGGGATTCAAGGACGGCTGTGTCTACATCGCGCGTTATATCATATTAGATCATCGTGTATAGCCGCATCATCGCGGAGGATGAGAGCCGATTATGATTCTCTCTTGGAGCAAAAAAAATCAAATTAATTCGAACCAGCAGTTACAATAATTTTTAAATGTGGTAGATGTATAATTGTAGTATTTCTGTTTCTAATTCAGGGTATCAATCTACACACGCATTTAGAAGTAGAAAAAAAGCTAAATTTCTCTCTATAATAAAACTCATTAGAACGAACCGAAAAAGTCTCTAAATAAAGAGCGGAACCATCAAGATACTGACAATCAGCGCTCCCTTCTTCCGAAACCCGAAAATCATCACCTCTCCGCACGAGCGCGACGACAACACACCTTTCTCCCTCTCTCTATATCGCGCGTGCGCTGGTAGCGGTGCTCTGCTGCTCGCGTATATACGAGGGAACGACCTGAGAGTGAGAGAGAGGGGAAGGGTCGAGAGGCAGCGCGGCGCCGGGACGCGCGCAACAGTCAGTGGCTCGCGAGAGCGTTCGCGAGGAGGTCGCGCTTATATACCTACCTTTGAGTATAAGTACGCGCTGTGTGAGTGTGTATGCAAAAGTGTTATATAGTGTACAAGAAGAAAAAGAAGAAGAAGAGGAGGAGGAAGTTGGAGATAGTGCGGGTAGGTGCAATTCACGCGAGATGTATGCAATTTGCGGTTAGAGATTTTTCCCGGTAGGTACTTACAGAGATCGAAGATTATGCCCGTGGTTATGTTCTCTCCGTGATTGTTAAAAGTGGATAAGAGATTCTCACGCTGCGAATGAATAATATAGCGTAGTTGGTCGTTCAAAGCGATGGGTATGCCATTGTTAAGTTGGTGTGACGAAATATCGCGACGGTAGCCCGGCGTATTATATGTGTGATGATAACGAAGATTAATGGCGCGAAGGTCAGGGCGAAGTGTGCTGGAGGTGTAATTTCGTCGGTGGACGTTGGGTAATCGTAATTGCCGCGTGATGGGTGCGATTCTGTAGCGGCGCGAGGCGATGATAGGCGCGGTAAAAGAAATCTAAGTATTTTTAGAATCGAGGGTGGTAGTATATATAATGGAGTGGGAAAGATTTTTTAGGGATGTGGGGACAAAATTGCGATGCAGCGTAGAGGTATGTCATTGAGATAATATAGTGGTGGCTCGAAAAATTGTTATGATTTGTGGGGAATTTTAAAAATAACTGAAGAATTTTTATTGTAGTGTGTACTATAAGTGTTTTTGCAGTCTGTGGGTGGCTTCTATTTTCGCGAAACTGTGTTTAACATTTTCATCAAACGATCATTTATTACAGCGGTTTCTAATTGCGGTTATATTCTTGGTAACGTTCACGTAAACAATGATGTTAAAAATGACCAAAGCACTTACACTTTTTTACGACATACGCATTTATTAAACACCATCGCCTTATTTGTACCTCATCAATAAACATTTTATACTTTTACCTCGACACTCGCTACCACACGCAGCATCGCCAAAAATCTAAACTACTCCTCAACCTCTATAGAACTTCCTATTAATTTTCATCCTCGCGAATTACCGCCGTGATAAATGACGAATAAATCGTGCGCGTAATCGGTGACGAAAACTTTGACGACGAGGAGGAAGGGGAGGATGAATGGGATCTGAGTTTATGTTTATGTTGTGAATATAGCGGCTGAGATGTCGGCTTATCTCCCCGAGATTTCAATTAGCGAACGAAGGGGAAGGATAAGCTTAGGAGTTGGCTGAGAGTACTTATAGGAGAGATGAAGGAGTTAATTTTTAATTTTTGAAGTTTGACGTGGATTCCAGGTACATACTTAATGAATTATTAATGGCTGACGTCATTGTTTCTTTTATTTTTGATGATTTGGATGTAGGTTTATATAGATGCTAATAAGGGAATTATCATATTTCGACGTGAAATTCATGATAATTTTTTATATATTTAGGCAGAAATAATATATACGCTTTATAACGTTACGTATGTACAGATTTATTTTTACACGTTATATCATAGCCCTGTTTTTTTATACTCGCCTGTTAAATCAAACCTACTTAATATATACGTATAGTTCCTTGACAACAACAACGGCTCTCTACAGAGCACGTGACCCTCAATCGAAGTAAATTGTTATTCGGTGATTGGCATAAATACCGACAGATTAAACCCATTACAGACGCGCTCATCGTCTGATTGAATCATATATAATCATACCTAACGATTCGCTATTAACCTCTCGTATACACAATAAACTCTCTCCTTGTACCTTCAGAAACCCGTGTTTCACCTACACCATCGTCATCTTCCGCGCCAACTTCCTCCTCTCACATGCATTACTTACCAAACCTCTGCATCGGCGCGACACACAATACCCTAATTGGCGCTGATTGCCGTTGCTCGCCTGATTGTAACGAATATACCCGCGAGGCCCGCCAAATCCCAGAGCCAATTTCGCCTCGTTAATCGGCCCTTCTCGGCTTTTTCTATCCTGTGTGTATGTGTGGAGGAGAGTGTAAGTGGGCTAAAGGGCAAGAACCTTTCCACGCGCGCATGTATGTGTGTGTGTGTGTAATGTGCCTATGGGAGGGAGTCGCGCGTTTGTTTTATGGGAGGTGTTGGTTTCGAGCGGGGAGGTGGAATAATTGAGTGATAAGGTGAGGGTGGTGTTGTGAGCTATAAAATATATAAGATTGTAATAAGATAATATTATAATTGGATTGAATTATGATAAGAATTATGTAATTTGATTAAAATTTAATATTTATTGAATTTGTGGGAATGGTATATGAAGCAATTGCATGGTTATAAACGAGAGCGTCACGTTACTTTATTGCGAAATTAAATGCGAGGATATCAAATAAAAAGATGAATTATACGAAGACCATTAAACGCCATATTATTATGACGTTTCATTTTATACTTCCGTACACATCATATTATATGGTTTCGTTCATGATAGAGTCGTAAGGCTTTTCTATTATTAGATTATAAAACCATCATAAATCGATATTGTTTCACATTACCCCGATTCGTCAAAAATATATCACCAAACACCCAGGTCAACTACACGCTCCTCACCAATCAATCCCAATCACGCAACTGCCAAACAATCCCTATTTCTCAACCGCATCCGGACACCCATCATCATCCGCTGTAAAAACATTCCACTCTCTCCGTCGACCGTTTAAATCCGAGCCACTGAATAAGATTAATTCCATCAATCGCCCCATCGCTCGAGGAAAAGAAACAAAAAAAGCAGCAGAAAGAAGACGAGTATATAAAATGAAGAACAGCTGCGTACAATGGCCTGTCGGACAATTATGCAATTCCGCGTCTTCCTCCTTCGGCTCGGCTTTCTCGCCGCGCAATTGTCAATGCGGACCCTCTCGAGGGTTATTGAAATTTCCTTGTCCCCGGCCGCCTGGTAATGGGGATATACTCGTGATGCACGGCCGTAGTGTTTTAGAGGGGCGGTGTGAATTTCGTAGATTGTTCTGATGGGGGGTTGGTTGGGTGGAGTAAGTATAAGCGATGTGTAATAAGGGGAAATAGATGTTTTGGTGTTGCTAGGTGATGTAAATGTGTTTTTACGGTTATTGGTACAATTTAGATTTATTGTAGTGGCTCTATCGATAGTAGAAATGAATGGTCCAAGTTCAAAATTTTACTGATTATGTATAAATCTCAACGAATGTGCAGTGACAACATTTACTCTATATCGGTACCTATATAAACCTCAGAAAGTCTTCTTTCTACCAATTTAAAATATACATTTTGGACTTTCGGACCGTTTTTCATCTCACCCATTCGAATGAAATGCATGATTTTATTACTTCACGTAAATTTTCTATAATTTAATATTGTCTGATTGTAAAAATATATATAATACGATATTAAACTTTCAATTCGACTTATGATATGTAAAAATATAACTGTGATACATAAATTTCAAGTATACACAACATTGTCCGCAGGAACTGAGTACACGACATAGCACGGAAAACGTGACTCTCAAGCTTTACAGGGAATCTAGTAAAGTATCGTACAGTCAATAAATATTCAATATTTTTCCCCGGGTCACGACCACGAGTATAAATAAAGATAAAAATACGTAACACATCAAAAACTACATTTGCACTGCAAATTTTTCCATATAAAAAGCCAACCATTAACTCCAAAGCAATAACCAGTTTTTAAATATCGTCATTAAATAATCCTCGAACAGAAACCATACACATAGAAAAACCAATGCGAGATATTTTCTTCCGCGCTTTCAAACTACCAGGTCTCAGCTACATCAATTATAACAAACATCAAACATCGATCAACCGAAATTATTAAAAACCCTCTGGCCGACCTTCACACGCGCCATTCGTCCGCACGAGCCACACATCAATTAAGGCCAATCGATATATATACCCACAAAAATATCCCCTCGTCGTTCATCTTTCACACACACGCACGCACATACACCTGCCCAACCCGAGCTTCCACAACATCGCGCTCGCTAAGGTAATTAGACGGGACGCTGCTGCCTTCTGCGGTAGCCGATGCTGCGGCTTTGATAAGCGGGCTGCTGCTGCTGCAATTGCGAAGCAAACTCGTCCGACGAGTGTCTGTATACGCTGCGCGCGGCCTCGTTTTCCTTCTTTTGGACGCGGCGTCAGTCGTTGCGCTGATGTTTTTCCCTTTTAATTCCAGCGCGAGCTGCAATTTGCGTCTTTTTGGGTTTCGCGGGATGACGCGGAGAGGTTTAATGGGTAGCTTCCGATAGGTTTGTGAGAGCTTTGATCTTTCGAGGAAATTGATTGACCACCGGAGGTTGTGCCTTTTTGACAGCGTGTTAATATATAATTTTTTATTTCAACGTGTATAAATATAGTCCTATACTTCAGACGATATAACTAGAAAATTTGATACAATAACACAGGGACGGCAAAATTCATTCGCATCGTAGAGAAACAGGCCATTAAATCCAATTGCAGCAAACGATCGTATACACGCACTTTTCCAATCTTCTGCGTTATACAGGCCACCGACAGTGAAAATCTTCGCGCCGCCATTCCATTCAATTCCCGCGTTATACAGCCCCATGCGCGCTTCTTACACTTATATACGCGCTATCTGGTCAATCTCGCGCGCGTCTCGCTTTGTTAGCCGCGTGCGTGTGCGCATTGTTGCGCCCTTTTGCTCGCTGAATTTATCGCATCCTTCTGCGCGAGAGTCATGCGTTTATGTAACGCGCGCGCTCGCGGTTGGGATGTATAATTCAGCGCTGATTTATAGCGCGAGGATGAGTCGGGAGGTAGTTTTTCTTGTGTGAGAGAGGGCGTGGGATTATGGTGTGATGGTTAGGGGGTTTTTTGTTGTCGAGGTATGTGGAAATGTAGGTGTATAGGTTTTTGTAGGGAGGAGAGGTAAGATCTTAATTTTCGTTTAGTTATAAGTAAACGGTTTCAAGTGTATAATTATGTGAATGTTAGTAGTGGTTTGTTGCAACGTCTTAAGTTGGGCTTAATTGATGAGCACCTTATACTCATCATGCAATACATAATTATAATAATAAACAAGAAACATAAATAATTTTCTTTAGTTTTTTTAACCGATTTAATATTACCCGATCGGGTCGACAAAAATATGGATTGATAGGTAATTTCAAGTACTTTAAGAAATGCCGCTTACATCCAAACGATATGCAAACCCGGCAACGAAAAAAAAAAATCGATTTTTCCATATTTTTCTTTAGTTTTTTTAACCGACTTAATATTATCGAAGCAACTATATATAATTGAACTTGCACAACTTCAAAATGAACTTTAGATATCTGCCAAAGAAAAACTTGATACCTCTGTCCAGTTTCGAGTTATGCCGCGGACAAATTCATTACATACATACACACATACATTTTTTCGACTCAGCGAACTCAATAATATCGAAAATCATCAAAATCTCGGGGTCGAAAAATTTCACCGTTATACCAAGCTTTCTCTTTGACAAAGCAAAAAAGCCAACCTCTCGATCAGCCAAACTCCACAACCACTCCAACCTCATCTTCAAAACACTCCATACTCCACCATCTCTCTCACTATAAGTACACTTACTCTCTCGCGAAACGCCTTCCGGCAATACTCACGGCGCATCCTTGAACCTCCTCGAAGGGCCCCTGCTGTATATAACCGCGCGCTCTCGCCTCGTGGGACTTATCTCGCCGTATCAGCTCTCTCTCTCTCTCTCTTTCCTCTCCCCTCCATCCGCGTGCTCATTACATGCCTCGATCTCGTTCCGTGCGCGCGCGGCGAGCGGGTGAGCGAGCGAGGAAGAAAACGGGCCCCGCGCGAGCGACGCGGCGTCCGTTACAAGACCTCATGGAGTGTAGCGTGTCTTATATACTGGACATGATTTTTTTTTTTGAGATGGGGAAGTTTGCTGTGTCACGGGCGTTTTTTTCGTGGATTGGGAGATTAGGTAGTGGAGATATATAAATGTGGTGCTGTGCGAGAAGGTATATTGGTTTTGAAATGAGGGATTTTAAGGTGTTAGATCGGTAAGGTGTTAGAGGATGGTTGGGGTTACTGTAAGAGTGCTATTATGAGCATAGTGTGAATGCTTTTTAAAATGATGTGTAATGTATAGACAATAAACGTAACACTTAAGTTTATGAAAAAATTTTAAAATCTATTTCTTTCAATGCCAATGAAACAATTATTCCCAATAAATTTTTAATTTTAGTTACGTTGATGGTAACGTGTATTATACAAGTAAAATATCACGAAAAGTTAATACGGTTAATTCATTCATTCTTTTCAACACATAATATTAAAATATACATATCACACGCCCTCTATAAAATCCTACCTTGTCTATCACCATGCAACCGACATCCCACCGCGCACGACATTTTCCACCAATTACACCCTGAGATTTCATAACGCTAAGCGTCCCATCCATTCACGCGAAAACTTCCCCCACGGGAACAGCGTTGCTCCTCCGCATTTCCACCGTATCTGAATACACTCCCTCCACCCTCTAGTCGCGCGCATTTACTGTAGGTACCTGAAAAGACTCGCGGCTAAAAGAGCGGATAACGTCGTTGCGCAACAAACCTCTCGAGCAAAAAACGTCGGGACGCGGGTTACCTAGACTCGACGTATGTACATACACGCGTATTGTGTGTATATACATACGAGACAGATGCGGTTCAGGAAACACACGCGCGTCGGGTTAGCGTTGCGCGTCCGGATTTTGATTGTGCCATGCGACGTCTATTGTACGCATGCGGAAAATGTTTCCGGGAATTTTTCAGCTGAGATGATTTTTAATTTAGGTCGCTTTATGCGTAGTGCACTGGGAGGAAATGAGGATGAGGTTTGACATGTATGGCGTATGTGAGTATGTAGTTTTTAAAAAACGTGTGGTAGAATGTTCTGTAACTTTAAAAATTTCCATCTTTCATTTTTTCCTTCTACATTTTCAAAACACGAGTCCTCTCCCAATCTTCTATAAAACACGCAAAAAGAAAAACATTTCTTTCACTCCCATCGCGATTAAACCACCGCTCCTTTTACCAACCTTCACCAAAAGATTGTATATATACATACACAAATCCTTCCTCTCTTTCAAAGTCCCCCGCCGCGACGACATCTTGCCTTCTCCCGCAACTATACATTTTCCCGCAGCCCCTCTCTCTCTCTCCTAATCATCAAAAGACGTCGACGTCCCAGCGACTACCTATCTCTCTCTTCGATCTCGTTGCGGAATTTCCTCCCGCGCTCTCTCTCCCAGAGAACCGCAGCAGCTGTTCCTTTATTCTTCCCGCGAGCTAGCTAGCCCCTGATGTTAATTGGGGCGCAGCGCGCGATTAATTAAATTAATGAAAAGCCGCGCTAATCGCTTCAACGTGCGGGGGTGACGGTAGAAGAAGAGGAAGAGAAAGGGTGATGTTGGTATTTTACGTGAAGAATGTATAGTTGCGCGATTGCGAAGGGGAAGAGTGTAGAGAGAGAAGTGGGGTTTGCGATTGGTAAAAAGAGACGCGTATAATAGATATTTTTAGTTGGCTTAGTCTTGTTCGTTTTCTCCGATCGAAACATATTCCCAATACTTATTATGGTTGAAAGTTAGATGGAAATGATGCGAGTGCTTCAAGTATAGATTCAAGAACGACTTATTATTAGATGTATATAGCGGGAATAAGATAATACGTCACCATTATAAGTATAATAATATTTAGTATAAGAATATTCGATAATAAAATGATTTAAAATTAACAAACTCATATAGTATAATAATAAATACAATAAACAAGTATCTTACGAAAATCATCTCAAACTCGCAAACTCATTTCTTCCCCACGACCTGCAATTTCCCTTACTCTCTTATACACAGAGAGCCATAACTTCTTTATAATACATCAAACTAACCATCGTCGCATAGCCAGCCCTACACACATATATACACACCACCCGATCCGCCTGCATAATATCCACCGGTCGATCTATAAATGCGCGCGCGAGTAGCCAGCGGAATAATCGCGCGGGCGAATCTAAATGAGCGAGAGAGAATCTCGAGTAACCGACGTATATAGGTAACCCGATACACTGCACGTATATGAAAAATACATCCTGCCGGTCACACGTGAGTGCATTGAAAATCGTACGATTATGGGTGACTCATATTTTATATATATATTGTACTCGAATTACAGCCAAAAAATAAGCCGACGTAATTAAATATAAAAAGTGCGACCGCCTGGGTATAGGTATATAGTGTGATATGATGGATGGCGCGTGTCGGGTTCAACGTACCGGCATGCAGGTGCGCGTTGGTCGGTGTGTTATGTAGGATTCGGATACAAGCGGCTACTTCTTTATAGGTATATATCATCATGTATAACCGTGATTGATGATGGAAATAGCCGGTTCACGGTCTGCGAATTTCTCGCTCTATGCGTGTGTATAGATAGAAATAGGCGTCAGTCGGATGCTCTGGGTGAATGGATAGTCTCTCTCTCTCAATGGGGAATGACTTCATCATATATATGCGTGTCTTTGTACATCACACTCGATTGAGATTTCGCTATGGTGAAAATGGCGCTGCGGAAATTCTTTCGCTCGATTGTAGACACAGTAGGTAAGTATATAGGGTTCACGGTGATATGAAAATATGACGCGCAGTGTATATAAGTGTACAGAGTATAACCGTTCCAACGAGGAGGAAGTGAAGCTAACCGGTTGCCTGTCCGCGTCTGTGGGTATGTGCGTAGGAAGTGTCCGCGCGGCATGTGGAGCAGCTCATAAGAAAAGATAATATTTACTCTCTCGCGGCTCGTCTATGTCTATCGCGATCCATTTTCACCCAATTTATTGCTTCCTAGGGGCAGCTCTGCGTGCGTATATGTATGTATAGCAATTATTATTGCGGTGAAGGATGCGGTATCTGTACCGTCTCAATTTTCAATAAAAAGTGTATACCGAGCGAAATGTGTATGTTATGTATAGATTACAATGGTAAAAAGAGCCTGATGGCACTGATTGCACAGGTGATGGGATATATATTTCAATATCACATCATGTTTTTAGAAATTTGTGCATTATTAAATTTGATGGAAATTAATAAACATATTCGCGTTAAAATTTTATCTGCAATTTTACAGTTCGTTGAGATGTCGAGATAAATAAACACGTTTTGCGTAAAAGGTGGGCCTATAGAAGTGTTTAAATATTTACCATATCAAGTATTAAAAAAAAAAAATTAGCGGACGAATAATGCCGATCTCTGGTTTAACGTATAATTAAAATATTCTAACATATCAAACCACAATCTATACACAAAGCATAATATTTAATAAAAAAAATATATATATTCCAACCCCGAAAAATCTTCAAACCTCGATTAACTTCGACTTCAGCCTTATTTCACCACTGCCGCTACCCCCTCCCAAAAATCGTCCTCGCCCGCGCCTCGCACTTTCGAATATTATACACACAGAGAACGCGACCGCGGCCGCGCGAGAATCCGACCGGTCCACCGTCTCAACAATATATAACGTAACCGCCTATTTTTAGCGGACCCGTTCCCTGTGCACGTATACATTCCGCGCTTTAGGATATTTCGTGAAAAAGAGGAGGAGGAGAGCGTGACGCAAGCGCCTCGGTATAGTGTACTATACACGAAGGACATGTATATATCGTTTCATCGAATGGATTGCGCGGGGGGGCCGGTTTTAATATCGGCGGGAGGTGGGTGGGGTGCTTTTGATGAGGGCTGTGCGTGAGACAGGTCGATGCGTGGGGTCAAAGTGCACGCGACGCACGTGGAGTGTATATGGTTCGAGGGTAGGGATTGGTTTGTTCGGAAGTTGATTGGGGTAAAGGTGTGTACTTGAATTTTGGGGTTTCGTGTGTTAATGTAGTTTAGTGAAGAAGTTTTGAAATTGTGGCATGTATAATTAAATTCACTTTGCTTTATGTACTACGAAGGTTAATGAAAACGATTTGTTTCATTGGCAATGATGCTTTTTCTGTAAAATGCATAATACTTTTTTAAATGATTCAAGTATAGTTTATTCGTATAAATGAAACGGAATCGTACCAAAACGAGCGAGGAATATTACGTTAGTATAAGTATACCAAAATAACAAGCTACCGCGGTTTTAGGACGTCAAAGCAACACAGTGATGGAATTGTACGAAAAAAAATTAAATTCTAAGTATATAAAGAAATGTTAATGTACGTATAAAACCTTGTGTTTTTATGTCGTAACCCCGAGGGACAACTCAATGCACACGTATAAAAATATACACATTTCCATGATGTCATTTTTTTTCGTAATAATGTAATATAAAATGCCAGATGTAGCGCCATAAATCCGCTGTCATATAGCCGACAAATAGATTACGTTTTTTTTCCTTCATATACGATGTCATAAAAAGCTGCCTTTGTAAAAGCACAATAATATTTCTTCTCGAAATACAGTAACTCCTTCGCACGCAAATCAACAAGTGTGTTACTTTTCTTTTATTCTTTCTAAAAATAGAGACGCGATAGTTCGAGCAGCTCGCACCGAAGGACAAGTATAGTTAGTTTGCTATTTTTTGTCGAGAGAGATGTTTGGAATTGTTGACTTTTGGGTCATCGCGCAAATGCTGTCTGGAATGTAACGATTCATTTGTAGACAAATAAAAAAGTAGCGACCTTTGATATTACGCTACGAAATCTACGAACTATAGACATATAAAATATATTTTTTAGAGTTTTTCATTCTATAAAACTCTATGTTTTTAATTTACATTCATTCTTTATACGATAATAAATAATTGTTAATGAAACATTTATTTATAATTTTATGAAATTTCAAAACTGGTATATTAATTTATACAATAGCTTTTCTATGATATTAAGCAGATATAATTTAATGAAATCCAGACTGACGAACCCGCTGAAAGGTATAATTTCAGTATTTTATCACACTTACAATACCTCTTAACCAAATAGCTTCGAACAACCTGGTACCCATTTCCGTCCCATCCTCAATACATCAGCCAAAAATCACACTATACGACTCTCCCAAAACAATCCCATTTTCCATCCCACATCCACGCACGCACGCGCCTCATTACTCATCACACCCATAGCGAAAGCAAATTACACCTGCGCCTCGATCTCCCGAATTGACCCAGAAACAACACCCCCATGGGAAAACTCCCGTATGGGCGTGTCACCTTCCCGCAATTAGACCACCGCGACAAATTGCAAAACACGGGCTTTCTATATACATCACCCATAACCGTAAATCCGCGGCTATGTAACTGCGCGGTCCCACGCATCGCCGGATATTAAATCTCTCTCGAATATGGATAGAAATATGTATCAGAACGAAAAAGCGCGTGGATGGTATAGGCTCGTTAGCGACACGCACACGTGCCGGCCACATGTGCGCGCTAAGAAAGGAGGCGAAAAGATATTAACCCAGTTAGCGCTGCGCGGGTATCTTTGAAGCTACCGCCGACGGTTTCCCGGAGTTAAAGGCGTGATGTCATATGTGATAGTGTTTTGATTTGGATGGGGTGGGTTTTAGGGAAATTACATGGGGTGTTTCGTTAATTATTTTTTAAAGTTGTGGTGTAATTAATTATATGGGGAGGTTTTTAATTAATGTGGAGAAAACGCTGTAAAATGGGAAGATATGGTTATATTACCAGCAGCGAAGTATAATTAAAGTGGATATTTAATTGGGCGAATTTTTAGATTTTAATTTTGTTAAATTACTCATTTAAATTTACAGGGTTTATTATATTTATTATTGTTTTTGGTATTTATAATAATACTAAAACTAACGTAAATTTTTATATGCTATTTGGGTATAAGTACCTCGACGACATAACCTACAGCTAATAACAAAAACTTTTTAATTAACTACTACAATCGACTTTTACATTCAGCACACCGTGTGTATACACGTTACAAAAAAAAGAATCGTAAAAGTAACGAGTACCGTCTAATAGGCAGAGTATAACCGTCATTACTCCTCTTCCTTACTTTAACGACTTTTCGCATCCTCGCGAAGCATTTTTTCGAGCGGCCAAACGGAAGCATAAAAAAAATAAAATAAATTGTCAATTGCTTCATTTCCATGTCAAATGCCCGCCTCGGGCCTGCAGACTGTTGATATTCACTTCATTTGCGTATACACTTTGTTCTAAAGGTCTTTTGAAAGGCGTTAAAAATGTGAAAGTATAGTATAAGCACTTTCTGGAATGAGAGTTTAACAATGTTTCGTGTAACACCTACGTTAATAAACGTTAACGCTAAACATTAAGTTTTTGTAATATGAATTATTTACTAAGTAGGAAATATTTTTTTTTGTCCTAATAGCGCTTTGACCGGAGTTTTTTACAGAGTAAAAAATTATAATGATAAATAATTATTATCAATTACATTATAGTATAACTTCACCATGCCTACAATATTATATATAATACAATTTACTTTACATTAACACGACCACTACCCTACAACAACGCAAACAACTACAAACTTTAAAATTCCCTCACCCAGCCACTCCTCACAAAACAAAAACCTCTCTTCGACTTCTAATTCTACCGCGAACCGATACACCACAGTTCACATATAACGCTTCTTCTTTTGCCTAAACCAGCGATTCGCAGTCCCGCTGCATTTGCATGTACGCTGCCGCCGCCGCAGCGCGCCGACTTGGCCCGTAATTTCGAACAAAAGGCGTGGGAGGAGAGAGAGAGAGAGTAGCGGTGTACCGTTAGAGGGCAAAAGGCGAGATCGGATGCGAGCTGAGCGCTTAGCTCATGCGCTCTCCGTGTGTGTCACACCGCGAAATAGCGCTGACGCGCGCGATGCAGTATGTGGTGTGACCGAAAAGCGTTGGCCTGACTGGTTGTTCAATATTGGGACGAGTGGGTTATTTTTTATTTTGGATACTTATTAAATGTTTTAGAGTGAAACGTTGTTTCTTTTGAAATGGAAATGAGAAAATTTTTTTGCTTCAAGTTTGTAATAACTACATTACTATACTTTTCTTCTAAAATGATTTATTTGATCGAATTTGAATATTATATGTACACTGTTAAAAGTTTTCCGAAATTTAATATACAAATTTAGAAGGTTCATTACAGAATGCACATTATATGAAATGTCAAAAAATTTTTAACGGTGATATATTTAAAGTATTTTATACCTCAGACAGCGATTACATAAACACCGTATAATTAATTTCATATCCAACCGTATACCCTCCACCTACCTCTTTTCAAAACCCACATTACGCAACGTTCCTCGAAACTACCATCATCCGCACGCGCGCGTAACAAAAACACGAGAAGAAGAAGACGCGTCGAATTGACGGGGCAATTTCGAAGATGAAGTTCCAAGTGCTCTCCTCGCGAGTAAGTAAGGCTTGAATTTTTCATCGCTCCGAGAGAATGAAGCCTCGCCATAAAACTTTTACTACGACTATTCCGTTCAATCTGCCTCGCGACGCCGGCTTCTCTTTTTTCTTTTAACACTAGCCGCCGGCGCCGTTCCACGCGTTTTATACAGACGGAGTTTCGAAACTCTCTCTCTGCTCTCTTTCGTTGTTTAATTGGGAGCGTGATGTGACGATTGATTATTTTATTTGATGAATGTATAGGAAAGGTATATGGAATGGTCGTGGATTGAAATTAGTATAAGCGATAAGCGTGCGGACGGTGTATTTCTACTTTGTATACTGTGTAGCGAGCGGAGTTTACGGTTTCGTGTTTCGGTACAATACGATGCTCCAATTAATCTTACTGACTTATATAAGACACCGCTACTGGTGGCTGTGAATTTAGTTAGTTTAGTGCGCATTTGAATAATTCGTAAAATGCACATGCCACGACGATTAAGCATTATTCCTCGTGATACAAAAAAAGTAAACAAATTTATATTTACTCGCAATGAAAACTCTAAACAAAGCGTCAAACCATCTTCAACACCAACCACATCATCACTATACTGAAAAGTAGTGATTACCTCTACAACGAACCTCATTTCCCATTCCCCAACAGCGACCCGCTCTTAACGACAAGAGGAAGTCCGTTCTTTCACTAACTCTCTCTCCGTGTACATCCATTATACACCCATCGTTGAAAATAAAGAGAAAAAAAAACCGTTCGGCAGTCAACCTTGGCACTACTACTACACTGGAAGCCTGCGCGCGGCGATCATCTATATACACGCGGCGGAAGTTCGACGACACGGAAAGGCACGCGCCGGGAAATCGGCTTAGCCTTATCGCCAAAGTGGATTGTCCAGTATGTAGTCTACTTTTTTCCGCGACGCGTGTGTGTCCGGAGTAAGTATGCGGGTTTCCGGTATGTAGGGGTGGTGAGATGCAGGTTGCGGAATGGTTGTGTAGTAGTGAGGAAGGTGATCTGTAGTTGTGATGTGTCTTGAATCAGCTATGACTTTTTAAGGTTGTGTAGGACAGAAAGTCCCCGACAAAAGTTAGTTTTTCACGTTAAAATTGCGGTAAAAGTGTGTAAATTAAGCAATGTTCCTTATCTTAAAAATCAGAAATCATCAATACGTATAAAATCACAAAATCGGTACTGCGCTTTTTAATTTACGTCGTTAGGTATAAATTAGTGTATTCTGACGATTTTAAAAAGGGCAGTGCCGATTTTACAATTTCGCTTATTGATTTCTGATTTTCAAAGCTTATAATATTCCAATTATATTCATACATAGATCGGGAGAACTAAAAATTGATCAATCGCTTGATTTACATAATTATTTAGCATAGTTTTAACGTGAAAAACTAACTTTTGGCAGTGAACTTACGTCCTATACAACCGTGATGTTTCATAAAGTACACTTAATTAATTTTCATGGCACAAACAATACTTTCTGCAGAAATTTTTGTAGACTTTTCCATGGGCGAAAACTTCATAGAAATTTTTCGAAGTTGTACTTTTTTCCTAGGGGTGCCCAGCACACATTGTACACTGACAATTAAGTAAAGTTGGCATTTTTCGTCAATGTTTTAGAATGGTTCATTAAAACCTTTCTAGTTTAATTAAACAGCAAAGGGCGCGGTAGCACACTATGAAGGCATAAGTATTAGTCACAAATGTGACACTATGCCAAAGGGGCAGTTGCCCCTCCCTTTGAATCTCGTTGTTGAAAATTTTCTTGCAAATCTAAGTACCTACACCTTCATTCTCATTATATCATATAATTAAAAAACGTAGATGTAGTTCATCATTTCAAGGAAATCTCATGCGACTTCAAGATATGGGATTCACTTGGAAAGACTGTAAAGCGTTGTATATCAGGAAGCATCAGGAAATTTACACGAATTTTGCAAAAAAAAATCAAGGTAAATTCACATGAATTTCAAGTGAATCTCAGGTGAAATTCACCTTCCGTTGTTAGACTTTTTCTTCCGCGTGAAATTCCCAAGAAATTCGCGTGACTTTTACATGGATTTTATCTTCATTTCACATGAATTTTCCGCAATCAGCAGGTAAAATTTCAGGTGGAGCCCATAAGGACATTTCCACCAGAAAAAAAAATTTTATTATTTATTCACGACATAGATTTACAATAGCAACAACTGTACACTTTTTCCATGTACATTCGCCTACAAAGATAAAGATTTAATTTATTATACACTCAATGGAGATTGATCACTCGAACTTGATTCGCCATCGTCTGGCACATTCGTTAAGATAAATACGCGGATGTACTCCAGTTACTACAACCGCACAATATAGAATACGTTTGTGCGCACGAAAAAAAACCCACACTTTTTCTCTCGTCGGATAAGAATGCCGGCGCGGATCGTCTCGTCTTCCTCGCGCGAATGATCAATGAGCGCCACGGAAGCGCCTCTTTATCAATTCAATTAGCCGGTTAATAACCCTGCCGATATAGGCCCGCACAAAGAGCGCACACATATATACCCCCCGCCTCATTGATTCACCAGTGATTTTCTCAACAAGGAATTTGCGCCCGAGACGCGCGCAAACAAAAGCATTTCGATTAAAATTCCATAAGGGATTATGGATTTTCGCTTCGGAATTTAGTTTGAATTTTTCGGAACTTTTAAAGCAGTAAAAAGAAATCTCGTGACGCAACGCTGCCAAAATGTATAAGTAGCGTGCCGAATATAACACTTCAGCGAGCTGAATTATTTACGACGCTGTGTATATACTTCCTTATCGCTTCTATAATGTAGTTACACCTCGCGTGTAATTCATTACACACCTATTATACAAAAAGTAGTGTTACCGTGCATGCTTCTTTAATAACCATCCAGCACAAATTAAACGACGAAAAAAAAAGAACGCGCGAGCCAACCTAGTTTTCGAAAACTCCATTATTACACTCCACTTCCAACCCCTTTTAAAGGAATTTTCACATTATCCGCGCATTCCCACGCCGACCCATTAGGGTCACCGGTTAGCTTTCACGCATATACACATATAATCGCGCGAAATTCGACGCCTAGACGAGTAGTCGCTTGACCTTGGCACCGAAACGAGCTAGAGAGAGAGCTTTTATGGAGCAGGAAATTACTTACGCGCGCGTTTATTAGCCTGCACGGCGGATTACACATGTGGGTTGCGTCGCCGCTGCTTCCATTGTTAGACGCCGGTGTGTAGGGGATTATCCCGTCGGCGGCGGTGAGGCTTAGGGAGTGAGGGTGTGCGGGATGCGGAAGTGTCTGGTACAGGTGGTTTTTTTCTTTTTATAGAGAACAGAAATAGGGGATGCTATGTGTGTGGATATAGGTATGAGGTGTAATTATAGTATGGGGAGTGGTTGGTATATATTGGATGATATGGTGCGATTGTGTAAGATGAATTTACGCGTCGTAAAATTTGTAATGGTTTATTATGATCGTTCAACGGATTTAGCTTGGCAGTTGTATACGTATTGAAGAGGTGTATACTGCGTGCAATTAATTCAATCAAAATCAATATCATGCCACTTTATATTGCTGACGTCTAATTCACTGTAATATAGAAATACCATCAAATATAAAGTTTTTTGATTGTTATAGATATTATGTAATTCACAAAGTTTTTAATATTGATTGTTAAACCATGATTAATAAATTGGAAAATTTAAGAAAAAATTAATAAAACAGTCTGAAATAAAATTTTTTTTTAAATTAAGTTGGTATATACGTTATGAATGCGATAAATTTTTATGCCATTGGTGATAATTGATGGCCATGGATCAAGTGTCAGCTATGTTTATACTGATAATATAAGTACATAATCGACAAAAATATTAACTATAATAGGTATTATGTAAAATGAACAGTTACGTACAAAGTTATAAAAACACAAATAATATTAAAATTATTATAATTGATTCTCAGTCACTCGTGAACCAATAGCTACAATATTATCCTAATCGATCTATTTCCCTATATATGTTACAGAACCCAGACACAACGAAGATGCAGAGACGTCGGGCGTCAGCAGCCTCGACGAAGGCCCCGTCATTCTGGACGGACGTCGAGCGATGAAGCGCCGGAAGAGCGCCCGGACCGTAGCTTAGCCGTACACCACTCATCATCATCATCATCATCATCTCCTCTCATTGACCAAAGGAAGAAAAAGAAAACGCCAAAAGGAACGCTAAAACAAAAAAGTAATAAAAAACGACAGGCAAGATGAGTTCGACGAGCGAGCCGATGGGCGACGGGGGTGCCAAGGGCCCGGACGTCGTGCGCAGGAAGCTCGTCAACACCAGCCTCGTGTCCCTCAAGTGCCTGCTGTTCCTCTTTTTCGGAGGTATGTATAGTTTTGTGAGACGTTGATTACAGGAGATGTAGAAGGGGACGATGTGCTGTGGGTTTAGTGCGGGGAAAAGTGAAGGTCGCGTGCGGGGCCTTGAGATGGATTTAAATTTAGAGCAGGATAGTGAGGAGGGGAATAGATTGTAGTGGTGTGATAATTGGAACAAACAGATATTTTTGACCTGGTGATGCGATGGAGGAGAATGTATTTGTGGGGATATTAATGATGAAAATTATGTTTTGATTTTGAGGGGTTATTAGAATAGTTATTGTAATTGAGGGGCCGGAAATGAGAAGGGCTTGAACCTTATAATACACGAATAATTGCTGTTAATGAAGACGTATTATATGTATTTCAATTTAAAATCTTTACTTTAGATATTAATCTTGGTGCACGGTATTTATCTGTATAATGTGAGTTACAATCTCTTTTTGATTCCGGCTCTTGAATTACTGGACTCTAAATAAACATACGCAGAAAAATTTACAGTACGTTTATATAAAAGAATGGAAGAAACTGGCATATTTATTTATTTTTAACTACTTTTGCAATGTTTAAAGTTTTAATGGCAAACAATTGAAATATTTGTAGTTTTATGAAAAAAATTCAAGAAAAATATTTAGAATCCAGTAAATGTAGCTGCTTTTTATTTACTTCGATGAGTCGCCTGTCTATTTATTCTGAACGAGGGAATAAGATACCTGTTAATCACACTGCCATTAAAGTTATTATTTATAAATACTGCAAAAGCTATTAATAGTAAAACGACTTTTTTCAAAAGTGATTTAATGAACATGTGCATATTGTGTTCTCTATACTATCTCATCAATAATAATGTTCGTAAAAAATATTATAGCCTTAATATGTATTTCTTGCATCAGAGTCCACACTATGTGAGGGATGAGACACGTATAATATATAGATTTATCCGACAAAGTAATAATAATTGTACCAGATAAATACTAAAATACATAATCTAATAGAAAAAAATATATACCAACAATCCCCTACAAACACTAAAAAAAAACACAACTCAAATTCGTATCCTCACCTCCACAGGAATGGGCTGCCTCCTCCCCTTCCTCCCACTACACATGCTCGCGGTGGGCCTGACCGCCCAGGAAGTCCGCACCATATCCATGATCGCGCCGGCTGTCGCCATCCTCGGGCCTCTCCTCGCCGGCCCGATAGCTGACCGCGTCGCAGCTTCACGTTTCCGGCTTCAAAGCGTCACGGATCGACCGCAGAGCCCTAGCAATGGACGCTACCTGCGAGTCATGATCGCTGTCTGCTGCGTCTTCTCCGCGCTCTTCTATTCTCTGCTGCTGCTCGTCCCCGCAGTGAAGAGGATTGACGTGCCGCACGAGTTGAAGCCAGCGGTGAAGTTCTCGTGCGATGAGCGGGGCGCTGTTGTGCATCAGGAGAGGTGAGTGTTGTGGGGATTTGTATTTTGGGGAAAAAAATGTTCAAGGAAATTGGACTTGTTTACTTGAAACAAGTAATATTTACTTTGAGCAAGTCCGATTTACTTAAACATATATAAAGTTTTTTTTTCAATGTGCAAAATCGTTACTACCATTTTTTATAGTAGAAAATTGCTTATATTATAATTGCATTTACGATAATTATAACTGAAACTTACGATGATATAGTATATTTATTTTACTAAAAAACAGAAACTATAACTATAATTCTATAACTGAATAATACAGTAATAACGTCATTGCATATTATTCTCAGTGTATATTCTAGTGAAGTAGTTATGGGATGTTTTAGATTTGTGTAGGTCTATAATGGAACCGATAGGTGGATTGATCACTTGAGAATTAGATGAATCATTATTGAGAGTCGAGTGTGCACTTGTATGTATAAGAGTATACAAAAAATTGAATCAGTAATTATATTTATGTAAAACTTTTTACGGTTTTCGCCTATTGATAGTCGAATAATGTATACGATATTTTTATATATAAGCAAAATATAGGATAATATTTTTTTTTTATTATTAAAAAATATCGTTATAATTATGTTTCCGCAAAACATTATTTACGCGAGTAAATATTTTCAAAAAAAATACAAAAGATTCAGCTTGGGATAGTCACACCTTTGAGTCTCGCTTTTGTTTAAAATTTCAAGAGATGTTTTCTCACGTGCAAAATATAAGCGAGAAAGTCACGTTCGCACGGCCTAACGCTCGACTTTTCAAAAGTCGCAGCTCGTTAGAGTTGGATTTTTGCATTATATACAAACTAAAATCACCATTGATAGAAATTTGTATAGTTTTACTTATTCAAATAAACTGTATACTACTAGATTAACGAAAAGTTCGAATAAGTGAAAATAACTCGATTCATTTAAAAAACAAAACCCTTAGTTGAATCAAATAAATAAATATTATATTTTAAATCCATGTCTATTATGTTTTTCCAACACACTCATCCCACCTCTCGCACTCTTACATCGAAACAACCACCACCACAGATGCAACGACGCGATCGGCTGCCACCGATGGTCAGACGAGGACCTCATAGGCACGCTACGACTGGAAGGCTGCGACTACGCCTGTTACCCTCGAGACAACGAGCGCCGGTTTCGCGAAAAATTCCCCCCGGCGCAGGTACCCTCGACACCCTCGAGCGTCGTACCGTTGGCCACGGAAGCAGTGCTCCTCGAAGATGCGCTAGCTGTGGACGGACCTGATGTGGAGAGTAGCGGCGAGCTGGGTGTCGTGCCGCTCGAGGCGGCGAAGGCTGATGCTAGCTCTGGTAAGTGGATTTTTTGAGTAGGGTTTTGCTGTGTAAAAAGTAAGTTAGTGGTCTTAAAAAACAAATTAAATAAAATTTTGAAAAAGGAGAAGAAATTTTAGCTCGAATACATTGATCCTCAAGTGATGTTTACCACTTGATTTTTCAGTTGAAAATAGAAAAGAACTGAATTTTGTTACGGTTGATTTGGCCTAAAAAAAACACGTGAAAAATCAGCTGTTTTTTACACTGCTTGTAGTTGTCGAAAAATTAAAATATCATTTTTATTGTTAACGCAGTTTTATTCGAAATATGTTAACTTAATCAACGAAACTTTGATTTTCGATTAGTATCCAAATAAATTATAGAAAATAGAAATTAACACAGTTTAGATCGTATTACATTATTTTTCTCTCTCAACAAAGAAAGCAAGATAATTTCAAAATTATATTGTTTACCCAGTTCAACCTTATCTTTCACAACATTCATATAGCAATGCTAAAAACAATCCTAAATCAACTGTATCACAACATCAGACACCACACTATCACAACATACCCTAAAACTTCATGCCCCTCACTCTGTTACCAAAATTTATGTCAACCCCACCCCTCACCACCCTTTTATACTTCTTATCATCACAGGCAAATCCCGCCGCTACGTGCTACCACAGAGCGAATCACCGCACGTCTGCTACAACCAGACGAAATGCCACGTGTTCGCGGACTCGAGCGCGTACCTCGCGGTGAACGCGAGTCTACGACAGGCGGTGAACCCCGACGATACTGACGAGTGGTGCGCCTATCCCGTAGCTCAGTACTTCGACTGCCGGATCCCGGCTGAGGTCAGCCAAGCCATGGCTAGGATGAATCGTACCTGCGTCGTCGAGTGTGCGCTGAGGGATCCGTATGAGTTTGAATTCGGAGATGGTGAGTTGATTGATAATATTGGCCGGGTGTTTGAGAAAATTATGAGATGGTTTATTGGAGAACAAAGTTGTTAGGTATGTGTTAATTTGGGTGCCAATCATATATAATATTCTCCGTTTTGGTTTAGCATCGAAAATAATTATATATAATACAAGTTTATTTGCTACGATGAAAAATTGATTTACAATTTTTCATGAATTTTGATACTTTTAATAATCTTTCATTTTGGAGGACTATTTAAGCTTATACCATTACTAATAATACCTGCAATTATACTAATGCCTTTATATTTTACTTGCTTTATAAAGGGGTAGAATGGAATACAACGATAAGTAAATGTAAGTCACACGTTTTTTTCGGCATCAGTTACAATTTGCATCCCGACATTTATTATTCTTACATACGTATAGATGTGTTTGATCATTGTATGTTACGAAGCTGTACCTAGACGACCTTTTTTTATCTCTACATCCGTATAGTGGCTAATACATAGTTATAGGAACGTCATAGCTCTAGATACATATAGCTATACTTTCCAATCATTTCTCACTATTTTAATGCATTCCTATATAAATATACGATATTCGAACTTTTTAAACATACTCTTGATATCTCCTGCGACGTGAAATCCACTTTATCATCTGCATCCCTTACATACCATATATGTTACGACGAATACCGATTTCTCACGTTCTTCTTGCATCCTCCGAAACTGCAACCCCTACAATCCTCAAACCCCACTTGCACCATCGCACGTCTTCTCACTCACTTTACTACATTCTCTTTACTTCTCGCAGACGTGGGCAATGTGCTGGCGGAGAGCCAGTGCCGTCAGGTGATTGGCAACGAGCAGCTCACCTTCTGGATGTACCTAGCGATACGTTCGCTTGCCGACATCTTTCCCACGGCGGCGTTGGCCCTCATCGACGCCGCGGTCGTCATCGCCACGAGGGAGACGTCCGCTGGACGAGGCGACGTTGGACGCCAACTGGGTGAGAGGTTTATATTATATATTTGAGCTGACATGGTTTCTACGAATTGATTGTAGTGGCCGAGGAGGCGGAAGTGGATAGAGTAGGTGCCAGAATCGATGGGCGCGGTTGGGGAATCGGGGGAGGAACGGGGTTGGATTGTATTTTATGTGGGGTAATTGGGTGCAGGTTCGGGTCGTCGATATAGTGTAATTTATGGTATAATATCGGGAATCGTTATGTTTATCAGAGTTATTATATAAAATTATAACGAATTCTATTATATACTTTATTTTTGTGTTCTTATTCAATTAAATTGATTTCGAAGTGTTTCTGCGAAGTATTAAAAATTTATTTGAACCTAAGATTTTTTATAATTTAAATTTATACACACCGAGTTTTCTAACAACTCTATTAAACTTTTTCGTTTTTTGCACAAAACAATATTTTAACATATATAACATAACATATTTATACATACAAAATACTGAGCAATTAAACGTCATACTTGACTTGTGATCATTTCTTTCAAATTCAAGAATGTAAGGTATTTTTATTCATAACCGCATCGTTAACAAGTTCCCCCCGATGAGGGAAAAATAACCCTATAAATGAAAAACTTACGTGAGATTCCGATCCAGGGGGCGGTAAAAATCTTGCATTAATTAAAAACGTAGTATTCCACAACTGAGAACTGTCTAATTGGAAGTTTTACCCCCCAAATTAATTCAAAAATACACCTTTTCAGATATACAATTTTTTTAAATTTCCCACGTGAGATTGTTCAGTAGAGTTAACAATCAAATAACTTTTTGAACTTTAATTATATCACAAGAAGTTAGTTACAATTTAGAAACTCATTTCCATAAACTTACCCTTTACTCCACCCCAACACAGCATTCGGCTCACTCGGATTCGCCCTCTTCGGCCCGCTCGCCGGCTACCTCACGACCCTCGTCGGTCCCACGTCGTTATACTACGCGCCTCTGGCCCTGCACGCGGTGCTCGTCCTCTTGGCAGCGTGCGTCGCCCTCAGCGCCAACAACATGCCCCTCGGCCCACCCGAGTGGTGGTGGCACACGCGCAGCGGCATGCTGGCCCTGCCCATGAGCGCGGTGCGGAAGTACGGCGGCGAGACAGCCGCGCTGTTCCTCGTGCTGATGGTGTTGGGCACGTTCTGGAGCGCCATGGATAGCTATCTGTCGATGTGAGTTATTATATATTGAAATTGTATTTTAGGGTGAGGATGAGAGAGTGAAGTTGAAGGGAATATAAGGTGTTTTCTGTTTGGAATGAGAAGTGGATAATATGATAATTATATTTTTGTGTATTGGTATATGAGAAAATCTCACAAACTTGTGATTCTTGTAGAACTTCTATATGTATCGTCGGAATCGTGTAATCAACAATATATTTTTTAATCATTATAAAGTCTTCAAATGTTTTTGATTGGTTCAGAAAAAAAAACCTCAATGGTTTTTTTACCGTTGAACGTATTTTTTTCTGAACAATATAATGATTAATATGTGACGGAAAGTGGTAAAAAATCAGAAAATTTCTTGGTAGTTTTAAAATTGGATAAAATCATTCATAGTTCTAAGAATTAATCTTTGTTTGATACAAAATTATATAAAAACTTTATTTTTTGACACTTATTTAGCAAAAATTTTAATTTCTTTTTAAAATTCCTTGTGCGTTTAATCCTAATACCGCGTCGGTTGAACATGAAAAGTCTTTCTTTAACTATTTAATAACCCGTATATGCCGCATGAATAAGTAACAAATCATTATACAATTGTACTCAAACGAGTGCTAAAACGGACTAAGTTAGATTCTGAAATTTTGTAATTCAGGACGTCAATTGCACTTTATCCAATTTTAGACCCCCAATGCTATATTTATCATACTCTTACCACAGAATTGCCGCTATTTGAACTACCAACTCTTCCGTTAAAAAAACGCATAACAATTCATAAACCTCCAGGTACGAGTAGACAAAAAAGACACTAAAAAACTCGAACCAACAGAAACACTCTAAATGTCACTCAACAATTCACCATCTCAGAACCACTTCTTTTCGTTTCCTCTGTCGTTCTGAAAACAAAAAAATAAGCCACAGCGGAAACGCGCACTATACACACTTCGCGGAACGCAATAACCGAGCCTCTCTTCTTTCTTCCTCTCTTTGTACAGACATCTCGTTCACCTGCGGGGCGACGAGCTGTCGATCGGGCTGGCCCTAACGGTCGGCGCCCTGCCTGCGGTGCTGTTCCTCTGGCGGTCTGAGCACCTAGTCGATTACTGCGGCCACAGCAATCTGCTCATCACCGCCTTCGTCGTCTACATCGTCAGGTGAGTGCGCACAGCGATGGTAATTGCGTGCAGTGCGCGTGTGAGATAATTACCGGGAGAGTGGTTTTGATTTTATATATAGGATAGAGGTGGACGTGAGGCGGAAGGGTTTTTAGACGGGCGATTAGAATTATGTTGTTGCGTTATTATGGTTTATCGTAATATGCAATCTTACTTTGTGAAGTGAACATTTTTTATAGGACAAATCATTTTGCTATACTTGATGTGTAATTAAGGGTCAATTATTTTGTTTAATTTTTATAAATAAGAAATAGAATGAAAAATATTTTTGGAAAAATAAAAGGTGCATACTTTGTCAAAATACTCATGAAATTTTGGTTACCAATAAGACTGAAGTGTATGACGAAATGTACAAGAAAAATCCATTTTCGCGTCCTCCAACATCATCACACGATGTAGAAA
>UXGD01001850.1:0-30609 GCA_900474315.1 Torymus auratus
TGTATGTAAGCTTTCAAAATATACAAAGAAAAATATAGGTTGGCAGGCAAAATCGTTAAATATTAAGTATTAAAGTTTACGATATCTTGTAGATTAATTTAGAATGCGCTACGCTGCTTAACAACGACGCCATTCGTTCTAATAAACACAAGAAATATTACTATATGATTATTTAAATTATGTCAAAGGTTTTAGAGCATTTTCCAGCTTATCTAACAATATTATTTAAGAAATTGGCTTTTTCTAGGTCCTCTTTTTATCCTAGGATCATTTATACACAAACTTTCTATAGATTTGGAGTCATCTTTTCTTATGAAATAGTTAATATGTACTATTTTAACCTATACTTGCACATCTATCAGAAAGACACAACACGTAAACAAAGACGTTTAATTGACTTTATGAGCGAAAACTGCCATACCTTTCTTAAAAAATATAAAAAATAATATTGAATCATTTTCGATCTATTTGATTAGTTTTTAGAAGAATTTTTTTGCACCACTCATTTGACTAAAGAGTTGCTAGAGAACCTCCTTAAAAGTTAAATTATAATGCTTAGTGAAAATTTTCTATTTGATTTCTTAATAAGTTGAAATACAATTATTCTTTTCATTATTCAGATAATAACATTTTCAGGGTAAATAAAATAAGCTTATCATAGTACGAATTTGGTAAATATCACCTTATAATTAACTGCAAAAAGAGTGTGATACTTATAAACGTAAAAGTGTCAATATAATCATATAACTACCAAAATTAGTTTTCCGTATAACTATAATATTTTAAATTCTTATTTAAATGAATTTAAATTTAATTGAAAAATAAACAAGAATTATTCTTTCAAATACATTTGTTCTTTTAATACATAATATTCAAAGTCATGCAATCTATCAGTAACTAAATACACCGATCTCCTGAACTTTTCCAATAACGACAGTGGCTTGACGTTTCGTAAAACAACTATTTGCTCTGAAAATACAAATAGAGCTGAAGGTCCGAGCGGGCGGTAATAAACACCTATAGAAAAATCATCAGTGCGCCGATCGACCAGAAGACAATTAACGAGTGAGAGACGAGAAAAAAGTCCGTGTTTACACGCTCACACGCGGGTAGTGCATTCCCGCACGCGCGCGCAGCTTCTGCCAGAGAGTGAGAGACAAAATAAAATTCTGACGTCGCGGCAAGTCTCAAGTGAATGTCTATTGATCGCCGGAGCTTACTCGCTCCGTCTCTGTCTCTCGACTTCTATCTCGCTCTCTCTCACCCCCTCTTGCTCGCTCTTTCGCTATTTCTCTAGCCTCCTTGTGGTGCGCGCTCATGTGAGAAACTGTGCGAGGGAGAGAGTGCGGGGAAATAGTAAACCAGAATGAATACGAGGTAACGCAAGAGAGTAAGAGGGAAGGAGAGAGGGCGCGTGAAGGAGAATCAGAGATGGAGCCAGTAAGAAAGAGAGGAAAATAATTCGTACGCGTGGGTATCTGTCGTGTATCTGTGTGGAAAGAGAAAAAGAGCGACTGAAATGCTCCAATTGTATGAATTGAAGAAATAAAAGGAGGGACCCGATTAAAAAATCCATACCACGTTCTTACGTGTGTAGGAATATGGCACAGGATATTAAATTGATGCTTTTGTACCGCGTAAATTCGATAGGAGTTTCTCGACGTATAAATATTAGCGGATTAATCTTTTTATTGAATTTGCTAATAGAAATAATTTACTCTCTTTCGTTTTGGAAGTTTAGATTAAATTCTGCTACAAGCATAAGAATAAATCCTACTATCCCACGAACTGCTAAATTATGGCTACGATTAGAGACCCTTTTATACAAAATAACGAAAGTAAATGTATCTCGGGAATGGACCGGACATACTCTGCTAAATGATGCAGAATCGCGGAAAAGGGGATGAAAAATCAGCCTCTCTTCGCTTACCCGCAAGCTCGTATGCGTGTGCGTTATATATACGTATACGTGCCCGTGTGCGAGAACGAGAGCGAAGATCGATGAGGCAATAAAAGACCAAGCACTAACTGACAATTGTCTGTCTCTGTCCCACCCCACCCTGCTGACTCGCAGCTGGAGTACGACTTCAACTCGAACAGCCTGGCGGTGACCGTGAACAAGGCCGAGGAGCTTCCGGCCCTCGACATGGGCGGCACCTCCGATCCCTACGTCAAGGTCTACCTGCTGCCTGACAAGAAGAAGAAGTTCGAAACGAAGGTTCATAGGAAGACGTTGAATCCTGAGTTCAACGAGACTTTCACGTTTAAGGTATGCGAGTCACATCGTATGATCTATGACCTTTTCCGTTTTACTTTTTATTTCCAATCCTATTCGCGGAGAAAGAGTTATATGAATAGAACTATTTACTTATTTGGTCAATTGAGCTAAAGAATAATACGATATTATTATAATAGCCTTATACTTAATCTAATGCATCAGCTTTTAGTGGTTTTAAATTTTCTTTTTTATGCAGAGATATATTTTGGTTTCATTTTTCTTGGTTTAGTTACCAGTTTGGTAATCATTACTATTAGTTTCTGTTTCTTAGTCTTTTCCACATACGCGACATTAGAATCCTCTGAACCATGAAAATCACATCATCAAATGGTTATTGTCCAATGCTCTCTTTATCAAGGACACTGGTGACAAATGTCTGGACATTCCATTACTGCCAATGTCATTAATGCTAGCCTTACAAGGCGCCTTTTTTTAAGTTTAGTCTATTCACAGTATCACTCACAATTAGCAGAGGGAGCAATTTAGTACTTATGCTGCGTGATGTAGTGGAAAGAGTCGCATTTGTTTGTTTTGATTGCTGTAAATAAAGAATAGTCTATAATAATAGTATATTACATAAGTTGGTACCGGTTATTTCGAACTTTATCACAGCTAATTATTTTCAAACGTCTACTAGAAATTTAGTTTTCATTCGCGTGCAAAGTGCAATAAATTAAGTATGTTGCTATGTTTAGAAGGAAATTCTAATAGCCTTACAACTGCTGGTTTTAACAGTTAATTAAATGCTATTACTTAGAGAAAGTACATTTTCACGTGGAAAGTACAAATCAAATATCAATATATATCCAATTACAATCAACTTAATCCTATCAAAGTAAAACTCCGCCGCACTATATTATTATGACTAAATCCTTTCGTAAATTACTTTCATAAAATTCCTTAAAGTTATGTTAATCATTATAATTGCCACTATTAAATTATGTTATAATTAATACACTTTATTTATAGGGTGTACCGTACGCTGACGCGATGAACAAGACGTTAGTGTTTGCCATCTTTGACTTCGATAGATTCTCGAAACACGACCAAATCGGCGAAGTTAAGGTGCCGCTCTGCATGATTGATTTAGCACAAACAATCGAGGAATGGCGAGAGCTGCAGAGCGTTGAGGGCGAAGGAGCAGGAGTAAGTGCTTGACATCTATATATTAAAATGTTTAAAAAAAAATCAAACGTGTCCATTATTTTAAATCAATTATAAACAACGTTAATAATAGCCTTGTTTTGGATATTTATTCTGATTCTTTGTATATTTATTAAACAATCATGTAGAGTTTTTTTTAAAGCAGTATTAATTACAATCTATGAGTCTAAAGTTGTTAAATCACTAAATTTATTCAAATCTTCTTCGTAAAAAATATCATTAAATCATTGCAAGGTCGAATATGCAACTTGTAAGAAATGATATTGTGTATGACGTGTGTGTTTCCAGATTAAAAGCAAAGAATGCATGAAACATTCTTGTGCAACATATTAGTTATCTTAAAATGATTAAATTTTTAATTATTGTGTAAATGTTTGACTTGAAGAAAAAATAGAGACACCTGATTCGTGCCTCTTACATAAGCTTTAATATTTTTCATAATATATTCATAGGAAAGCCAGTTTAAGCATCATCTTTCTTATTAAACATGAATAAATTTCCAAACTTTGTTGAAGTAAATGACAAGATTGTAATACGTCTTTAACACGAAAATTCTTAAAAATTGTTGTTCTTTTTGAACGAAATGTTAGTTTAACATTGACACTCGATAATGAAGAACACTAAACTTTATCTTTTCTCATCAAACTTTCTTATAAAATAATATTACCCATGAGTAATAAGAAGCAAGAAGTTACTCCTGGAAAACATTAAATTGAATTTTTATGAAAATTACTGTACAACTGATGCTTATACACTAATTCATTTACAGGATAACAAACTCGGCGACATCTGCTTCTCTCTGCGATACGTGCCGACTGCCGGCAAATTGACCGTCGTCATTCTCGAGGCTAAGAACCTGAAGAAGATGGACGTCGGCGGTCTCTCAGATCCCTACGTTAAGATCGCACTGATGCAGAACGGCAAACGACTGAAGAAAAAGAAGACGTCCATCAAAAAGTGCACTCTTAATCCGTACTACAACGAATCTTTCACCTTTGAAGTACCATTCGAACAGATCCAGGTGAGATGCGCATGATTATTGATTTGGTATGCATAAAATCGAACCTAAATTCAGTAAATGAATAAATTACTAAAGTAATAAATAATAAGCTTTCTTATAGTTATAAATAGCGATACATAACTGTTGGCGACAATTTTAAACACGTTTTCAGAAGGCAAACCTTGACCAATTTTTACGTACAATAATCTGTAAAAAATTCGTATTAACCATCGATTTTGGCAGAGACTCACAAGGAAATGATCAGGGGTTCGGGTCCTGGATTTGGCTAAAACTGTAGGAGATACTTAGTTTTCACAAATAATGAGACACATGTCTCGGGGTTTTTGTGAATGGGCTTTTTTCTGAGATTCAAGCTATTTTATATCGAAAATGGACAATTTTCGATAAAAATGGGGTTTCTTTCATTGGTAATAGCTTTTTGAATATTTCAGTCATATAAATGGGCCAAAACGTTTATAAAAAAGGCAAAAAAAGCTTTAATTTAAGCTGTATTCCACTAAAAAATGTTGATTTTTTAAAGAAGTTACAGGCTATCAAAAATAAAGTAAGAACATACCTTAAAATATCACCCGTTAAATGCTTCAAAAAAGCATGAGAAAATTTTAGTGATTTTCTTACTCTATTTTTAATAGCCTATAACTTTTTTTTTAATCGACATTTTTTAATGAAACACAGCTTAAATTAAAGCTGTTTTGCCTTCTTTTATAAATTTCCAGCTCATTTATATGACTGAAATATTCAAAAAGCTATTACTAATGAAAGAAACGTGTCTCATTATTTGACATAAAGAAGTACGTTCTGCAGCTTAGTCAAATCCAGAACCCGCACCCCTGATCATCTCCTTGTCAGTAAAATACGCATTAAAATGCCACCATTATGTGCAATATGAATAAAGGTCATTTCCGGATTTATTTTTTTTTGAAGACTTTTTACTATTCATAAAACTATCTATGTTATCAAAAAAATATTTATTTCAATAACAAACGTTTATTTATTGAATTGTATCGTTTCAAATTGATAGTATAATAAAAAGGCAACATATACAGCTGTAGATGATGAAAGATCAAATAACCAGAAAACAGTAACATATGGTAACCAGCAAATATAAACGTTTGATTGCTCTTTACAGAAAGTAAATCTGATGGTCACCGTGGTGGATTACGATCGCATCGGTACGTCCGAGCCCATCGGCAAGGTCGTGCTTGGCTACAACGCGAGCGGCACCGAGCTCCGACATTGGTCAGACATGTTGGCGTCGCCGAGGCGTCCGATTGCCCAGTGGCACACGCTTAAAGACCCCGAAGACGGAGACAAGAAGGACTAAGATGGTTCCAAATCGTACTAAGGGTAAATATCAAGTATTGTATTTCATGCATCTTCCATAATAAAGGAAAAATTACTAAATCATTGAGTATGAAATTGTAGGAGGAATTTTGGTTTTGAAATAGATTTTCCAACAATAATAAGTGAAATTAGATAAAAAAATACTTTCGTTGAGTATACTTACTGTGTTATTTAACCTACTTTAGTTCGATTCCTCTCTAAAATTTTCTTCAGTTGTCTTAAAAATATATGATATGAGATTCTTGAAAAAAAGACAGAAATCCAATATCTTATCGGTAACTTCTTAAATTTGATAAAATGTTACCATAAAAAAACCTTGTGGCAACCTGTCACATAATATTGCAATATTGTGCTGCAAATTTAATATACAAATTTTAATTTTTGGCAAAAAAATTTAGTTGATAATTGTGTTCTGTTTCTTGGTTAATTTATTTAATTTTTTTTCTTACTAAAAGAACAGTTAAAATAAAATTTTTTTAATAAAAAACGTGCTTTTTCTTTTTTTCAGGAAGCAAACACTGTTGAAGAAGGATTACCAAAAAATTGAGAAATAAAAAAACAAATACTTCATAGGCATACTAAACGATCTTATGATTAATTGAAGCAACAAGAGAAAAGATAAGAAACAGACAAACAACAATAAAAAAAATACCAACAAGAAAGAGTTAGCGTTAACGATATGTTCTCATGGAGTGTAGTGTCTTGTATATACACATACTATATCAGCTATACTTCTCTCTGTAGACGTAACGGTTATGAGTTATAATATGATTATTTAAGAAGAAACAAGAGAAAATTAAATAAGAGAAATCGCGACGCGTCCTTTTAACGAAGACACGAACACGCAAAACGCATTGCAAACCTACGCATTCCAAAGAGCTTTTTCATATTTAAGACATATAACTTATTTATTTTTATTTTCGTTTCGATTTAATGACGAATTATAAATATAAATATACGATATTACTTAACGAAACGATAAAAAAAACCTCGTTGTATTTAAAAAAAACGATGAAAGTTCCCAGTTGTATTTCGTCTGTACAAAATAAAAACTACGGGAAAAACTATAAATAAACGTCTAAGTTCGTTTCTTTTAAACGTCCTTCCTTTCGCTTCATAAATTCATTATACTTCACTTTGTAACGTTCATTTTTATACGCGAAGGAACAATGCTTTTGTCTGCGCTGTCTTCGTTGCAATACATACGATTATTACAAATTGATACAAATTGAAACCAAAAAAAAAATGAAAGAAAGAAAGGATCTAAAAAAAAAAGTAACAGTAGAAACTTACGCTACACTCGCTCAGGGCGTTCGCGTCTTTAAAGCGGTTTCGTCGACAATATATACATATATACATATATTATATTTGCTTCTCGTATAAGCGAAAACTCGCCGTTACGCTGCGTCGAGCGACGCATCGGCCGGGATCCACGATGAAAAAATAAACATTCTAAATAACAAAAAATAATAAAATAAATATATGACTACGCACGCGCATCGTTCGGACGACCAAATAGCGCAAAGGAGAGAAAAAGGGAAAAAGCGATTCGTCATTCGAACAGCCGCGGATCGTCGAACGTTATAAATATATAATATAGATTCCGGGAAGTGGAGAAAAAAATGATAGATAAAAAAACTACTGGCCTATATTAGTTGACGCGAAATGAGTCGCGCGAACGATGCCGTCGAGAAGATCGGAAATGCAAAATGAGACTAGCGATGAGGAGGCGAAAATATATGTGTGTGTTGTACCCTTTGCGTCGCAGCGCCAAGCGTTCGGCGATCGATCGGCCTGTAAATTTCGCGCGCTCGTGCAAGCTCAGTTGTTGTCTTCTGTCGAAAAAACGTAGGATAGAAACGAATGGCACATGGGAGGCATGTAAATAATTTTCAAAACTTTTCGCTAAGAGATAATAACGAGTAGAGAACATTTCTTTTTCAACCTTCTTTACCTTCATCGACGCACGTTCGACACACGCGTATAATAGCCCAAGTGCATCGAAGATGTCAAAGCACCAACGTAGATAAGTATATCGATGGAATAACGGAGGCGAGCGCGACTATAAAAGCGACTAGAGAATTTTGAAGATTTTTTTACATGTTTCTATGTATCACGCGTTTCTGCTAGATTTTTTCCAGATAATGTATTAATAAACCGTGGCGTTTTAATGAAGAATTACATATAGTTATTCTTATTATTATGATTATTATAATCGAAACCCTGATTGATATCGACGGCGTATTTACATATACGTATATTTATGCGTATTAATCATTACCTATAAAAACTTCTTTGTTATTATTAAAAAAAAAGTCACGAGAGATAAAAAAAGGTTATATATTTAATTGTAAGATGAAAGATAAAACAAAAAAGTGTATACTTTAACGTGTTGCTGGTATTATTGTAAGTTATATGACTTGAGAAAATCTATTATATTGAGAGAAAGGGAGAGAGAAAAAGAGCGCGAAAGTGAGATTATTAACGAAAGAAAAATATTAAAAATAAATAGGGAGACGAGTACTTACCATAGACTCATCATCCACACACTAATGAAGTAATCGCTTGTTTCGAGAATTGAAGGGAAAAAATGAAGATGTATAAGTAATTCAGTTTCGCGAGCTGATCCATATCGTGTCGCTTACCACACCGTTACATACAATATTATATATATATATATATAAATATAAATAACGCTGCTTGCGACTCGTGCGACGTGTATATTTTCCGACTCTTTGCATTATAATGTAACTCGCTTGACACCACGCGCGCGCACACCGCACACGACTAATAAACACAGCTACGCACGCGCACCGTTCGTCAGTCTCCTTCGTTCGCCGATTGTTTTGTCCCGAGTTTACCTATAGAATTTATTGCGACAAAAGACGCACTTTGATCTGTGTAAATACTTCCTTCCCCCCCTAATTAAGAGAAATGAAATATGCCCGCCGAGATTAAACTTTGTGTTACGGTTTCGAAAGCGCGCCGATGTATTGTATTGTAACATCGCGCTTATATATATACACGTTGCTGAGCCACGTCTCTTTCCCTTGTAATTTTGCGAACGTATATATGTGAAGATCCTTTTTTTATTGACTGAACAATGCCATACCGAGTAGTTATTGTATATTTTTTTAGTTCTCGTTGAAAAATTGAATTGTACTTGTCGAATATTTTACTCTCAAATGTTGTAATATATAAATTCAATGCACTGGATTATTATGTGCTAGGACTCGTTGCTAGGAGTACAGTTGAAAGAATAGTGCGAGTATATCATTAGTCAGTCGTAAATAATTGATTTTCATGAATCTGTCATCGTACACCCCGTTATAAAGATTAAGAAAAATGGCCTTTCTTCAGCGATGCATTTTCATAAATTCACGAGTAACAAAAGCAGCGATTTCTCATTTCGTGGCGAGGAAACATTATATTATTGCGAATGGCAACGAGCGAGAGAGAGATGATAAACAGGATGGGAAGTCGTCGTGTTGAGATAAAGAGGATGACAAAACGATAAGACGATATATTGGTACCTGCATCAAAGCTTCGTCCGGTGTACATTAGCGTGTTCTTTCGTTCCTTCGATATTCCACCTTACCGTTCATTTCCAAGTTATCGATCGTTATATATTTCTATGATATTATATAAATATACATAAATAATATAATACACATGCGGTATGTAAGATTCCCGAAAAAAAATAAAGTAATAAACAAAATGCACGCATCAAAGTCAGTAATGATAATGACAAAATATCCCAGAGAAGATCGTTATACGCTAAAATAAACCGAACAAAACCTATAACAATGAAAATTATGATATATGTATGAACAAACGTGCAGATGTTCGATTATTCGAATCTTTCGTCTCATCCGAGTCGAAGTATGGGAAACGCTTGAGTCGTCGTTTCAAATTCTTGCGCGATTTTCGCAATCGTGGAAAATGAAAAAAGAGAGGCAGAAGAAGAGTCAGAGTCAAAGGGGACGCTATAGCATCTATATAACGCAATCGAAATTCAGCGCGTACGTAATGTACGTGCGTACGCGCGTAATTGCAATTGCAGACGTGCGAACGAAAGAGAAAGGACCGCGACGAGGAGAAAACGTGTTAGTGCCCGCTCACACCGCGTACAAGAAAGAAAGACAGATAGAAAGAGAAAGAAAATGGAGAAAATAATAGCGAAACTATGATATTACTACGTAAAAGGCACGTGCACGAATCACCACACCACACCGCGTATAACATATGCATCACACCACGTATCTCACTCACTCACCACACACCTCACCGTATAAGCATAGCGATCAGTCTAACTAGAAAAGATGAAGAAAAAAAAGTGGACGTAAGAGAAAAAAAAACCGTAGTTGGCAGAATGCAGATCTTAGACTTTTAAGCCGAGCGAATCCGCGGGGCCGCTGCGCTTTCACCGTCCTTCAGCCGTTCGACGGTGAACAAATGAGTTATAATAATATAGATCGCGATATTCGCCGATTGTGAAAGGGAGAATTGCGAGTGAGAGCGAGAGAGAGAGAGGAAAGAAGAGAGAGAGAGATAGAGAGTTCAGTTTTTTCGCGAGGCTACAAAAGTGTATAAGGCCCGCGCTTTTTTCACGTTGAATATTTATAGATTTGTTGTCGATCATCGTTGAGCGGGAGGACGGTGGAATTGAACGAACCCGCCGGATTTTTGATATAGTGAATCGAACTTCGCGTAATAATAAAACTACTCCATTAAGAATACTCTTGGCAAGATTATCGTGTTTCTTTTTCAAATGAAAAAAAAAAAAATCTCTTAGTCATCAGGACCAATGATTGACCGACTCACACTGTACGAACGACGGAGGAAAAGGAAAAATGTCGCGCGGGAGGGAAGATTTATGCGTCAGTAGCATGCCGTGCACACGTTATGTCGAGCAGATCAGCATTATACGCATCTTATAAGTATTATAAGCTTAGTCGTTTCCACAGCGAATCGAAAGTGACTCGAGTGCAGATGTAGCAACAAATGCTATTCTTATCGCGCATTCAACTTCCATCTTTGTATCGCCGTATACTAGATCATAGCGCATCGAATTACACATACACACACACACACACACACTTCTAAATTAATCAAGCCGCGCAGCATAACGCAGATTTTATCGAAGACTAACGAGGGCAGCTCGGGGAAAAAAAGCTCACGACACACCAAAAAGATATCATCGCGCGCGGGATTATATAATACGAATCTCGAAAGGGGGGGTGAAAAAAGAAGGGAGCAAAGCTAATCCGCGTCGGAGCGAATCGTCATTTGCCATTTAAAAGAGGTCACACGCCCCCCGCACTCTCATACATATCGCCGCATATACATATATACGAACGCGAGCTGCAAGCACAAGCCGTAAGATAAGGTTGACACACAGATACGTGCGCGCGAGGGAAGCTTGACGAAACAGGAACATATGTACGTGGCTTGCATTCTCTTAGGGGCGCGTCATCGGATTATATATACCAAAGGGCTGCGTAAAAATAGAAGTAGAACCCGAAAATCCGTACAGTAGATAGTATAAGCTAACGAATCGAAGCTCTGATTGAGGGGAAACGGCGCAGCGACGGAATATGGAAGGGGAGCTTTACTTATTGCATCGCGGTATTCGCGGAGCGTACTCGAAAGACATCGAGAGTTGCTCGACGGACAGACTGTTTAAATATACACTTGGGGGAATCAACGATCGGCCCGCGGGTTGGTCGGTTGGTCGGTCGCCGCGATCGGTAGCTCGAGAAAAACGAGAACAATGTAAGAGTTTAATACACCACGTGCCTAAATACAAATATACCTCGATGCCTGTGCACCTATTTTCGTTCGGACGCGGCTGATTATATAAGCGATCCTGGCAGCAAGATTGTCGAGAGTGGCGCGAGACATTGACTAATCGCCGAATTCTCAGGGAAGAGAGTCTGAAATTTTTCCTTTATTAACGTAGCTGCCTCTGTATACTGTATCGTTTCCACATTTGCGTTTCGCGATTACAAATTTATATCGAGAACAATAACATCGAGTGTGTAAAACGCGCGTTTTTTACCCTGCGACGGTTCCGAGTTTATTATTGAGCATAAATTAGAATTGACGTATACATTGCTTTGAGAATAATCACGAGTTCGTGAACAAATCGAAGGCTATTATAGTTTTGCTGTTACGATGTGTGTGTAACTTTTAATCGACTGTACTTACTGAGACGAACAATGAAACCAGAACAATATTGACAACAGGTGTCTTGACAAAGAATAAAAAAAAAATAGAATGAACGTGTAAAATAAGCACTGAAATCACTCGCAATCACGGTTGCTCATAGATAAACGTCATTTTCGCGCGTGTAGTAGGGAAAACATCCATCGAATCGACCAAACATCAATCAATCAATCAACCAATCAATCACCGTCATTCATGAACATCGCTAAGGCCTGCCCGATGCCGATAAACTCTCTTTATTTCGAGTACGCTCCAAATGTTTACCGTTCTACTTCGGTTTTGCATTTATTTTTTCGAGAAATATAGTGCATCAATCTTTCTTTCGTTTAAAATCAGATTATTTCGCTTTCACAAAGTTGAAATTACAAGATGAGGATAGACCACGAAAAAAAACATTCAATATAAAATAAAAGCTTTAATATATGGAATCGAAATAAAAAAAACATTATTCTAAATGTTCGTCTGTGAAACTTAATCGTATACTATACGTAAATAAAATAAAAACAACTTTGCGCTTCGTTCGCTGTAAAGTTATGAGTCGCGACGATTCTGCCTCTCAGTTTCACAAAGTTGCGCTTGAACGGTCCCATAAACACAGCATTTTCTTGTTGCCTTATTTGAACGTGTGGCGCATAACATGCATTATAAAACCGTTTTCTCGATTAATGTACTGCGCCTCTCAAAGACTCTTAGTTTTGTTCCAAACTTGAAAGACCATCGAATACCAATTAATAAAAAAAGACCATTAAAATCCGCGAAACGCCAAAACCCTTTAACGACCAGCTGCGTGTGACTTTTAAACTTTAAACGACTGTTTCCCTCGTCTCTGGCGACTTTACAAACATACATATATACGCATGACATATACCTTACGCATACGAAAACATACGTAGACACACATGACGGGAGCGACGAGCCAGAACAAAAATAAAACGAGTCTCCGAGGGAGAGAAGGAGAGAAAGAGAGAGAGAAATGCGAGAGTCGGAGGAAGAGAAAAGAGCGAGTCGTTAATAAACGGAGTGTGCGCGCGGTCGACAATTGTCGTTTTGCCGGCGGGACGACACTTTCTTCATTTATCGCATATATGCACATGCAGCGAGCGCGCACGAATCGTGTAAATAGTAGAAGCCGTCTGTATGTGTGTGTGTACGTGAAACGCTTCGTGTCCTTTTTTGTCCAGGGGGTGAGGACGCAGCAGGCAAGAGAGAGACAGATAAGCTCCGGAAATGAGGAAGTGGATATGATGACACGAGCGCGTTATATATATACGAGAAAGGGTAGCGCGTAAACGTTCGCTTTCAGCGAAGTTACACACAGTAATAATAACTCGAGCTCGTTTCTTTCGTTACGTTTACGCTTCGACCAGTTGTGTGTGTTTGTTTGTGTGTGTGTGTGTGTGCGTGCGTGCGTCTCTCTCGCAATTATCGTCGTATATAGAGGCGCCTGCGCTGCCGGCGTTTTTATTCTTTACCTAAGCACTCACGCGCACACATACACACACTCGCCCCACCTGCACTTGCGTTATGCAGCAGACACGGAGACATGCGCGCGCGCGCGTTCGCGCACTATGCGAAAGCGAGCGAGTTGCAAGGAGAAGAAATAAGACGATAATACGCCTCACACGCGACTTTTTTTTGCATGGCATCGCGAGTGGCCGCTTGCTTTCACTCTTTTATTACTTCGAGTAGTGAAAGAGCGGGAGAGGTATACTCTGCACTTGGAATGATAATGTATTTATTATTTATGGGTGTATTTATAGTTTATCGCTTATTCGTCTGTGTGGTTAGTAAAAGGTTAGAGCTTGCATTAGAGTTCTCATTCGATAATATTATATATTATAAGTAAATTATTTTAATGTTTTGATGTTGAATATTTATTTGACTGTTATTACACACTATTGTTCTATGTCATCGGTTACTTAATTTATTTCGTTGAAGCGTTATGTTTAATTAGAGTATACATGAGAGAAAGTTTTTTTACTTAATGTAAATATATGAATTTGCATTGTAACTTGTAATTACGTGTTTAATTAAAGAGGAGCTCTTAATTAATGTATGCAGACGATATATAGTATTAAAATTGCGTTGCGCATCTTTTGTTTTTTTAATGAAGTGAAATTTTCGCTGATGACGCTGTGTCGTTTTAAACGTCTATTGTGATGTAATTACGTCGCTCCTGATTCAGCATTACGGCATGAAGCTCATTCGTGCATTACATTAAGCCGTTATGTTTACTTTCCGTGTATGTTCTATAACAACGTTGACCAACGATCTACATACGTTTTTGATTTAACGCTGTCGCGAGAAGGAAAAAAAGTAGATATGACAAATTTCAAAGTGCGTGCGTTAACTGCACGACGTTGCGTCAACTCGTATACGCTCGATTTCGCGCGAGACGCGACAAATCTCGCGGACGTGTGCAATAATTCGCCTGCCGTTCCTTTCGTGCATTTTCACGCCGCGTCGCGTGGCAAACTATATATACGCGCTCATGCCAGGTTTCGCAATTCCGGAATTTCGCTGTTTTCACGGATGTATTAGCTGCGTGTATGTGAGAGTGGCAGGAAGAGAAAAAAGTCGTGGGTAACACGGCGAACAAGAGGCTTACGACGAAGGAAATAGCGACGGGCAGGACTCGAACATTATTTCTCGCTTCATTCCTAATTATGATAGTGTGTAGCTTTGACAGACGAAGTCTGTCTTCTTTGCTGTAAAATAAGAGGGGAAAGTTTCCGCGCGAGGATGCAAAAAGAATTCAAAAAGCAACCAAAAAAAGAAAATCGTATTCGTTCCTTATAGTTATAACAGCGCAGAAATCCGAAACGCGTACACGCTCATGAAAAAAAAAACCGCTAACCAACAGTCAGTTGTCGCGTTACAAAGACCCCATATACGCGACGTCCGGCGCACACTTTTACGAA
Organism: Torymus auratus; assembly: GCA_900474315.1. Lineage (NCBI taxonomy): Eukaryota > Metazoa > Arthropoda > Insecta > Hymenoptera > Torymidae > Torymus > Torymus auratus. The sequence goes on from UXGD01001850.1 coordinate 14,957, forward strand.
AGAAGTATATAATTATGAAAGATTATTTGCCTCTGTACACCAAGCGATCCGAAAAATTCGTACTACCAACGGACTCCAGAACAATGTATAATCGACCTGACCCTCTCTGCGATGGACGTTTATATTTTTTAGCTTTGTTTGATATAGTAGAGCGCTCGGCTTTTCACTTCGAAAATACAAATTTACTTCAGAGCGTCGACGAGCGGCCATTCGAGAAAGCGCCAAGAAGAAAGAGCGAGAAATTATTCTCCGGCTCTTTCTCCTTTGACGTTTTATTTTCTCGCGAGTGCGCAGAACGTATAAAACTCCCAACGGACATAGTGGGAAAGAATCGACCTCCTTATTAATACGTGAATACATATTAATGAATATTCCTACATGTAATCGGAATTTGAAGGAAAGCGAACAAAACAAGAAAGAGACGCCCCCAACCCCCCAAAGCTTGCCGAGAGACGAAGGATGTGTATCAACCAATCTTGTAATCATTCCATTAAGTACTGTATTAAGGATTAGCGCGAACGATGTATTGTAAATCCATAGAAGTTATTATTATATCATAATTATTATGTAATAAATATTGTTGTTAACATAATGCCTTTACTTTGGCTCTCAAATATTATACAATTATTTCAATTTTACACATGTTTCCTTTTATTGACGTATTTATGTATCATATAACAACTAACAACAGCTAATAGTATTAGATTTTGGCATGAAATGCAAAATACATACGTAAAGAATGATATTTAAAATTATTTTTAGTTATGCTAGCACTTATTTACAAAATTTACAATGATAATGAATAATCTTTTTACATGTAATTTGATTTTAATTTTTGTTTTGATTCTTTCATAATGATTACTTATTCATTTTATACATTATTATTATTTTGTATGCATTTTACCCTTCATTCCAAAAGTAACGGAACTAAACTAACGTACTATAAAAAATCTACAAACTATCATCGCAAACAGTAATAATATTGTTGCATAATTTATTAAATAGATAAAAATACTTAGGACCTATGAGGATAGTTCATGCACATACGTAAATACCTATTATTTATCCTTATCAAATAACTAACATAAAAAATAATAACAAATCTTTATATTCTTGGTGATTTTATCCCCAAGATGAATCAATCCAAATTCTATTTTGTTACCTAATAAATGTGAAAAGCCACATGAAATCGCAATGAGCAGATAAATATGTTAAATTCAAGATATCACTTTAAACAAAATCACCACAATTTACAAAACGTTTTCGCTCACTCGTTACGTTGAATAAATGGGCAATGGAAGCACTACACAACTGAACACAACACAGCGTAGCCCAAATGCGCGAGACGCGTACGCAAAACGGGCGCATTTGTATCATATAATAAAACGAACTACTTAAATTTACGTGGTACGAGGCTACGAGGAAAGTACAAAAAAAGTAGTAATAATAATAATAATAATAATAACGGTAATGATAATGACGAGAAGGTAGTTCGTCGCTACTCTATAATAATGTTGATTAGTTGCTTCAGCAGGCTTAATACTGGCGGTAGGACGATCGCTTCCGATTTGTCGGGCGCTGCTTTTTTACGGGAAGTCCGCGGGCGTACGGTTTGTGTCCGTTTGTTGATAGATAGAAGATGCCTCTTGCTCTGGAAGCAACATTTTATTTCAATATTCGAACGCAATAATAGTCAATGAAGTTGAGAGCTATTATTCCAACAAAAATATCTAATTTCTTTAATTTTAATTTACATAATTAAAAAAAAATTAAATCTGTATTTCTAAATTTATATTCTTATAAGCAAACAATCATCAAGAGTACTGTAAAAAAAATAATTCACTAATTGATGAAGAAAGAAATAGTAAGTCACTTACGTATGTGGGGTATCCTCCCCCATTGGTACGTGTTCTTCTTCTGAAGGGTTGCACCATCCTATCAGGTAAGAAAATAGATTTGCGCATGGTGCTGCCCAAAATCCTACTTTTGTCGTAATCGATTCTATGTAGTAGGGCGTTACCTTTGTATGATCGCACGACAGTGTTTCTATACGGAATCAACAGATTTTATATTTTTTATTTAGTACAGGTTTAAAATAAATTTTCGCGCTTACTTCACTTGTAAATTACTTTACTCTTTGAAATCATTAAAGTCGTTTGTTAAAATCTATTCATACATAATTTTGTTAAAAAGTAATCATGACAAATGTAAAATAGAAAAAAGGGGTTTTTAAAAAACGACAAGACTTACGGAGAATCGACGAGGTCGCGCATCCGGGCTGGCTTGATCCACCATTGACATAAAAATCCGCATGGCCGTTTGGGCCCCACTGTCCCAGTATTCCAGCTCCCGTGTGGATCACATCGACAAAATGAGCATCGGTCTCGTCCAAGTCCCGCGACCGATTTCCATTCATATAGAAAAATATCGTAGGATCGAGCCCTGTCGTTTTCAACAGCAGAAAAAACCATTCCACATGGTCCTTATATTAATTGATTTTCACACGTTACTTTAGTCGCACCACAACCATTATTCATCTATTTTGTTGCGACACGCGATCGAAATAATTAGCACGCGTTCCATAAATCAAGTATAAAAGAAACTTTATGTGAATTTTTTGTGTTTTAATCTCTTTAGTTAAGTTTTTTTCTTAATCAAACGATTTGGTCATTATTTCAATCGCGAGTCTGATATAAAAACTTGTTGGCATAAAAATCGAAAGTTGCTTGCAGAATTATAAATCATACGAAGCATAATGTATAATAGGTAGAGTGAATAATTACCGGTGATCCTGCCCAATTTGTCATCGGGCAGATAGTTGGCGATGAGGCCAGCTATGTGAGCTCCGACGCTGTAGCCCAGCACGTGGATGCTCTCGACCGTGGTGCCGCGCGGATGATCCCTCAGGTACCTTACCAACTGAGCAATACATCGTGAGCAGAAATCGGGCCCCCAGGATATTTGCGACAGACAGGGCTCCCGTACCAAAGAGCCGTAATCGACGATTATAATATTGTAATCGCCCCGCGTGAAATACGCTGAAATGCACGCGCGGCAACGAGGGCCGCCAATAGGTCAGTGGGAGAATTTTTGCTTGCTTCAGCGTTAGTACGATTGAAAGACGCCCGAGAGACTCGTCGTTGCGCTCTCGGACTTTGATGGATAATGTCGATGGGCAGGTGAATACATGCGTTAATCTCGATGCAAGAATTTATTGTGAAATGATTTGCCCGAGTTACATTCAACCGATTATAATTCAACATTTTTTTGCCAGTGTATCTTTAGTTGTCAATCTCCAGTTATTTATTTTATATGAAAACTTTACTGATGATACTCATTCGTGATGACAATGGTATAATGACTATAGGATAGGATTTTGTTAACTATGCAGATGTTTTGAGGTTGCAAAATAATAATGACTTGGAATTCGATATAAAAATTGCATAAGCAAACCTGGTGAAGGTTTGCGAAAGAGGAATGTATAGGCATATTAAGATGAAAGGAACGAAGTTAAAATAAACTATGTATTGAAACATAGCTAGTAAATACCTTTCCGAAGATCAGTGCTAGGCGCCAAATTCCTGCCTCCTCCAAAGCCATGGATAATAATTTTCGTTGGATGATTAGGGTTGAAGTAAGAGTTCGCCAAGGAATCTTTCCGTGTCACATCCAGGAGCAGAGGATTCTGCTGCGTCTCCCTGTATTGCGTAAAGGTAATTTAATAAAATAATTATCCTTATAACCTATCCACCGCACTTAAAACGTATAAAAAATGACGCGAATAAATTTCGAAACATGCTATCCAAGGACTCGGGACAAAAACGCGAACATCTCTCCGATGCGTATTATAAACGTGTACGAGGCTCCATTAGCATAATATTGCAATTCTCCTGCAGAAGCGTCGACGCTTACGGTCAACGGAAATAATTTCATTGCATAACATCTAAATTGGGTCACGTCAGGACCCCCACGGCTAGCGTACCCAACCGAATCTCTGGAAAAAAACCGATCGATCCAATTCGATTGGCTTGAAATCCACGAAAAGTAAACAAGGCGGAAAGTAAACAAAAGAGTCGATAAAAAGCGCGAAGAAGAAGAAGGAGATGACTAGGTGGAAAAAAAAGTCTGGCAAGAACCGGTATAACGCTATGATGCAAACGTCATTAATTCTCGCGCTGCTCTGCGGCGATGGTGCGGTGGCAGAGTGCCATTTTTTATCGTGCACTATGCGCCTTGTCAGGCGCTATATATACAGCCAACGAGCGGAGACGCCGCAGTCGCGGCTGCCACGGAGAAAGGTGGCCGCGCGCCGTATTGGGGTCACTTTCAGTCGAGAGTATATACAACGAGATGATCGTGATCTTGAAAGCGAGAGTCTTTGGCAAGTCAAGCCTGACTCTGTATGTGCGTCTGATGTCTATCTATACGTATATGTGTGGGTATATGTTTGTGAGCTGGCGAGGTCCTTCTCTGTGTGCCGGAGGGATTGTTTCGCGAATTTCGCTGAGATGAGAGTTGTATTGATCGACCTAACTGTCTATAGCTAGAGATTGTAGTTGTCGTTTTAAGCATAAGTTTGCTGTGAAAACACACATACTTATGAGGAAATTGCGCTTATGCGAAATCGTATAGAATGGTGAGATATCACTTTCTTCTCATGTCTATTTTAGTGTCGAAGAATAAAAGAGTTTTTGCTAAAAAGAAACCTCTTAGAATTATGTTTGATATGCGATAGGAATAATGTTACGCTCTTGACAAATATATGTGATTGCTATGATGTCTGGAATATTACTCGTTGCCATTATATAGCCAAAGTAACGAATGGAAGTTGATGAACCTTAAAAATACTCGAACGGAATACGAAAAGAAAATTTTGTAATGATTACCATACTTAGAAGTAGTTTACGTGACAACTTTTTTCTCCTTTGCGTTTGTAGACATTCTCAATCGTTATGAAATGCATGGCCAAGCATACGACACTATCCTACATTACGTATTGTATGTCACATGAAAAGTCACATATGAGTTGTTTATAAAGATTCCCTGAACGGTGAGTTTTTTCCATAATTAAGTGTTAATAATGGATTCGAAAAATAATATGTTTCAAATTAATTCATTGATGTTTATCGCTAAAACGAAGCTATAAATATCGAATTTTAGATTTCGATATGATTGCTTTTAAAGGAAAGGAGATATATAAATTTGATACTTTAAAAGGTTCCAACTTTCACATAATTATGTCTACTTAAATTTATAGTTATAAAAACAGATAAAATTACATTTATTTTTTATAAAATCTACAAACAGAAATTGCATTCTTGAACGGCAACAAATTGTTTTTTAAAAATATATATATGAGGTAGCAATGTACAAAGTCTAATTACATGGAAGAGTCACGCTTAGACAGAACTGAGTAGTGTAAATTCATCTTTTAGATTTACTGGCGGGTCAGTAATTCAATTTCTCTAACAGCACATGCACGCAAAGCGAATTTTGTAATCGTTATGTTAGTTTCGAGATATTTGGAATTACATATTGTTCTTACTTTTTAAGCTACATTTTTTTCCTGTTTTTTACATAACAAAACTTATATTGAATTTTTTTTTTTAATTTCTTAAAAATAAAAGTAGCAATTTTCGTATAATATTTTAATGAATTTAAATTCATAACAAATTTGACAGGCTATTATATACGAGACAGGCTGTTATATAGACAAGAAGAACAGCTACTAAACATGCAAATTAGATTGTCTTAATATAGTTTACGCTACTTGCACACTTGCTTATGTTCTAGTCACGTATAGCTCGAATGTTTTAATATATGTTAATTGTTTGTCATAGTAGGTACAGGTACGAGTACTTTTTATGCTTCCTGCATAAACTTGGAACAAGGAGTATTTTGTTTCCAGAATAATCGTCATTAGTATTTCAAAACAAAATAAAGGATGTCCGTAATAGCATCTTTTATAACACGATTAAGCTTATACTAAACTAATACTACTGAATTTTCATACCCTTAAGAAAGTGTTTTGTTGAAATAATGCAAATTTTTTTAGTTGTTTGCAAATGTTAATCACAAGAATTTTTTATTAAATTTATGTTACAATATCCTCATATATAATTGTCAATCACTAAATATCTTGGATCATGTGTATATTAACTTATAATCAAATATATAATAAAGCCACGTATCAATCAATCCACATAAGTAATCACAAATACACATAGAGAAAAAAGACTTATAAAAACATGTATACATCAGAAGAAAAACGGTTCGACTCACCTTGTGTACAAATAGAACTGGATCTGTGGATACGGACAAGTGTACGGTGGCTTCGCACAGGACGTACTATTGAATAGATCTTGCCAGGATTTGTTGTTGTTTTGCGCCGTCACATCAACTGAAAGCAAAGAAATCCCAACAATTGCAAGTTAATTCGCGCTTCTATAACCGTGCAATTCGATTGGCGCCTAATGGCGTTACCATAATTCAGGATAAAAAGCAGAGAATAATGAGAGCGTTGCACGAAGCGATACAAGAAAATGAGGTAAAGGTCGCGCTCTCCTAGCTCTTCGATTAATTTTTTGCTCTTGGCGGCCGAGAGCAGAACTGCTGCTGTTGCTCCGGCACGGGTAATTAAACAGTTACGTCTGCACCGGAGAAAGTTGTCGTAATAGGATTTAAAGCCAATAAAAGCCGGTGGCCACTAGATATCGAAGCGCTGCTTAATAAACACGATTAGAATTATGGAGGAAGTCGAGCGCGGGGGAAGATCGACGGCGTTATGAGGTTTAACAGATTATGGCAGCCATGCGTGCTACCGCGCACTTCGGCGTAATGCAATTCCGCGCTATTAGTTTAGTCTAGAGAAAATTAAAGTGTTAACATACGACGTTATAGTCGTTAGTCTCGGCACTACATCTATGACATGGTATTCCCGAATTTAGTGTTAAATTTTTTAAGTTTTTATACAAATTTAAGTTATTGGTCATGTAAAATAGCTTTCTCTGTGCAATAACTTTCCAAACTAGCTTTGAACGGAATTTTTTGTTATAAATTAAATTTGTTGTGGAATTTATACTTTCAAACTAGATGAAAATTATAAAAAATTATCGAATAGAAGTGGGTAAAAGAAATGACACTAATGAAACGAACTAAATACAATCTGCTTATTAAAGTTTTACTTAGAAGCTAAAAAATTCTAAATTATTTGTATAATTTCTTAAAATTATTTTGTTATGTTTACTTTACTACGCCTTGTGTACATATCATAAATTGCGTGTTTGAAGAAATAAGTTACAGCAAAAACATACCTCAAGTCGGTAATCTTAATTAAATAATTATGAAAATTTACTACAAAAGTAATTCAAGTAATCTTTCAGTTTATAGAAAACAAAACATTTTTAATTTGCCAAAGTTGTTGTTGTACATTATGTTCTACTATGGTTTATAATATCATTTTTTGTATTTAATTTACTACAGAATGAAATATATAAATACAATGTTTAAAGAAGAGGAATCTTATACTTATCATTCGAAATCTATGAAATTTTTGTTTAGATGTGAGTTATTATTTGTTTTGAATATGGCATATGGATGAAAAATTGAATACAGTAGAACCGCATTCATAGAAAAATCAAATTATTTAAGTTCAGTCATGAAAGAGTAATTACGGAAGAAAATGTTTCAATAGCTGCTTTTGATATATTCTGACTCTTTTATTCGCAATGCACATTATTCACGTATACTTTTCGCAATTACTCGCTTAGTTAGGCGTTAGCCATGGAGTGAAACTTTTTATACAAGACATATTCCTTCTGTCGGTCTTCTCACCCTCGTTACGAATAGTATGAATCCCACATGAAAAAGTCACCGCTCGCATCGTGATATAATAAATAATTGCACGTGTTTTTGTTTTTCACTGAGAAGCACATTTTTCTCTCAAAAAATTTACATAACGGTTTTATTACAATGAAATGTTGCAAAATCACGGAAAAATTTTGCGAACCACCTTGCAGACTAGAACCATGGGCTAGCGTTAAATCGACGTCACGATGAGTTAATCCTCTTAAACGCCGTTGTTAAATAGCTAAATACTCAAGGCAATGTAAAAAAAATTGCAATGAAAAGGCAGAAAATGCATGTGCGTGTAGGAAAGTGAAAGAAGCGGGCTATTTTTCGCAAGGTAGGTGTAGTGGCATGACGAAGAAAAGCGAGCGAGTTGAGAAATGTCCGAGTTTACTTGACGGAACTTGAACTTTTATGGAATTTTCACGAGTCAGCGATTGCGAAAGCAACGATTCTCTAAAGATCCTCTAACACGCAGGTTGAATTGACTTCTTTTCCTTCATCACGAGAGTGATTTTGTTTACATTAACATTAATTCAAAGAGAAAATATGTATATATTTGGCTTGCACATAATGCTGAGGTACTTTTATTTCAAAAGAAAGTGACATTTCATTCAAGACGATACTTTAGTCGAAGAGAAATTTACATTCATAACAGATCAGTGAGTTGTTAGCTTGTTACAATTTACTTTCATTATAATATAGGATTAACTTTAATAACAAATATAATTCTCATTGATAAATATTATTATGTCCAATATTTAATGTATCACATAAGTAAAAGAAAATAAAATGCCAATATCTCAATTATTAAACTTATTTTAAATGATATTAATAACTATTTGCTACTTTATAAATTAATTGAGCAATTCATGAGTTCTAGATAGATATATTAAAAATAAGTATTAAAATGAATAATTTTATTTAATTTCCTGCAAATTAATTGTTATAAGTGTAAATAAATATAAAAATATACTCCTTTCACGATAAACCAATACAAACACTACGATATTCAAAAACGTGCCAAAAAACCATAGCCATCACGAAAACACGCATACACAAATAAATCAGGCGCGTTTGCGTAACCGGCAATCTCGAAAAAGTTCCGTTTGCGATTGCCGCGAGTTTCCCGCTCCGCGCTCATGATGCAGGAGAGAAAGGCTATATATCTCGTTCTCGTGAAAAAGCACAAGAAATAAGGAATTAGGGACACGCGGAAGGAAGCGCGCTCAGCGGACATGCGCACCCATGCGCACGCTTCCATCGCTAATTGAACAATCGCAGGCACGTGCATCACGCTATAGTTATTGCAAAAACTCACGGATATCGTGCGTGCACCGTTTTTGAGGAAAGGGTGCGTAGTGCGGAGGGTGTGGATCTGTGCCGGAAATCCTAGTCGGATGGTGATTGCAAGGCAGAAAATTTTGCCGCGAATCATTCTTCTGCGCTGATTACACCAGAAATGCAGCCTGCATCGCTGACGATTAATTGATACTATATTGTTCGGGCGCGTGCGGGTTTGTTTTGCCTTTGTGTTGCATATTGTATGCGACACAATGAAAGTTATAATGCTCGCGCTTTGGAAAGGTAATTGCCGTGAATATGAAATTCAGCGGTGGATTCTCTGTGATTGGAAATTAATTTGGAATGCCTTTGTTGTTTTCATGAGGTCGTAATGTATGGTACGTTGTTGTAAGTTCACTGCAATTTTATACTTTCTATATTTATTCGCGAAATCGTTGTGAGCAATTACAAACTAATTAATTATTTATTTATTGAAATTGAAATGAAGAAACAATGATTCAGTATGTTCCAGTTTGAGAATTTTTTAGTTTATTATGATATTTGCCATTGAGGAAAACACACGATTCGTGGTACCAATATAATATCGAGCGAAATTGAAATTCGGTTAACCGTGACCTAGTATCGGCCGGATACAAGGACTGACAAAATTGAACAATCTTTGCGTTTACCATGTACAATTGTGAGAACTTTATAATAGAGATGTTTGATAAACTTCGACTAATTGAAGTTAAAAATGAAAAGACATCTAATTACGCGAGAGAGAGTGCACTTTCTTTTATAGAGGAGGTACGCGTATTTGATGTCTGTTATCGAAGTGTTAATCCAAGTTAATATTTTTTCGTTTCATTACAGGAAACAAACATTGCATTAGCGGCATTATAAAACTTAGACTTGAAATGAATAGTTTTTTGATGGACACTTGTTTACAATTCACAAGATATTTAAATTTCGGTGTTATGAAAGTAGACCCAATGAATTTTTACGTCAGTACATTCAACAGAAATGCAACTATAAATTAATAAAAAAACTATACAAAAATTCAGTTTATAAAGAGTATTGATATATTGTCTTATTGTAAAAGAAGTGGGCGTTATAATTGTACGCAGATAGAATAACTAGTTCAATTTCGCAATATTTACGTTTACTACAAGCACGTAACACGAATGAAAATTTCCACCGTAAACACATGCTTTTAACAATGATTTGAAGCAGAATTATTGCAACGAAACCTTTATACTTTATTACTCCAAAAATTTTCTCGTTTACTTTTGTATATTTGAATAATATGTACGATATTTTTTCGAGATGTCACAACACCTGGTACATAGAACACGGTGTGTGGACTATGAAAATTACTTATTAATCCTAGAAGTGATATATAGAAGGAAAGACTCCAAAAAAATGCACGAACTTTAGAAACTTTATTCGCCGAAGTTTCTCGTCTTACCGACCACGACTTTCTCTACTGCCATATGATTCGGTCTCGCGGGCGCCGTTTTAAAATTTGTCGTGCCTCATTCGCGCAATATTGCCCCCCGCGATGATAAATTTCACAACGGCTTCTCATAAAATCGCTCATCATATCGGCCATACTAATGAAGAAACCGCAACGGCGCGGCTACGTCTTCTCGGCACTTACTTCCAATCAGACGTCGCGCACGGTGAGAAATTTCGCGAGCAATCAGCGTAATAACCGAGCCGCACGCTAAGAACGCGGAAAATCCGCGTTCAGAGCGCGCCGCGGGGAAATCGGTTACCGCGGCGCGAGCGCGCGAGGCGCGAAATTCAAATTACCGCACCGCCAGGCTCCGTCAATATAAGCGCGGGATAGAAAAGTGCGTGTACTCACCGTAATTTCGGCACAAGACGAGCAGGAAGAGGAGCGAAGTGGGCACCGCGATACTGACCGCCATCTCCCGCACTCTCCCGTCGGCCTATGATATAACATCGGATGCAAGCGCGCGCGTCACAACTGGCTCGCGAGCGCGCACTATACTGCACGGCTGCTCGTGTCACACCTGCCGCAGGAGTTATATATGCACACAGAGACGCGGAAAAGTCGAAAGGCTTTCTTCTCTCCTATGGGCGAGTTGTTCCCCCGTGAAAACAGCACACACGCGTGCGCGTCCGATCGCTCAATGCCGAGTCATCGGCCGCCGGCTCGATGCTATACCTGGCTACCTGGCTTCTGCTCCCGCGTGTGGAGGGAATTTTAGAAAGTAAAACGCCTGTGCGCGCGCGACCGAGCGAACCCGAGGAGAGTCTCCTCTCCGCGACTCTGATATCGTGCGTGCACGCCACGCATGTTTTATACGCGTGTGTGTTTGGGCCAGGAGAGGAGCGCGCGCGTAAGAGAGAGATATCGCGCCGAGAGTGAGAGCGCTCCGCCGGTGTGCAGTTTTAGGCGCAAGTATGTTCATGTCTGTGTGCGAGAGATGCGCACGAGCATTGCTGGCTGATACATATGCACACGCTGTTTTACTTTCTTCCGTTCTAGCACGAGTGTGTGCGAGCAAGAGAGGTGGGGAAGTTTTCGAGATGGCATGGGGATTTTTGCACGTATTCCTGGTGAGGAGAGGGAGAGTAAGTTTAGTCCGGCAGGTAGGTATTGTTTTGATTCGAGTTAACGGGATCGCAAGACAATGCACTCTTCTGCTTATGACGCACGAACGTTTCTCACGATTTTAGTTAATGTCGTGAGAATTACGTAACGATTTGCCAGCTGTGCTATCATTTTGTATTTTATAATATTTTCAGAATGGAAATTCGTGAAATTAAACTTTATGCAACGGCTGGAGTCATTGCGCATTCCAGGATATTGTGACTGTATAGTCCTTGCCAAAAATTACTTTTCGACGTTAAATATTGAGATAAATAACCATGTAGAATAGATTCTGATAGAAAATAAACGACATTTTATCGTTAATGTGTTGATCAAATGGAAGTATCTTTAACAAAAATCTACTGAAAATGTGAATTTTTCATTGATATTTTTGTTAAGTAGAGTCACCATCATATGAACTATAAAAACATTTTGATAATAACATTTTTCGCTGTCCTTACATGAAAATCGACCATTTTTTTATAGTCCCCGAGCAAATATAGCATTTTAGTTACAGATTCGTATCGTATCGTATAACTGAACTATAGAGGGCCGCGCCCCCTGTACACCTCGCTTCGCTCGTCGTGCCGACCCCCGCTGTCTATCCAAAAACTTCATTTTTACATATATAAGGCACGAACGCTACTATACGCACGAGTCTTAGATCTTCACCATTGCAAAACTGTTACATCTTAAATACTAATATGTTATTTTATAACACAATGGTTCGAAAAACCACTTTTCTATTCAATATTTCTGTTGAATTATAAGCGGAAATCTATACTATTTTTCATGTGTATTTATTTAGGTGTTCAGAATCATATTTATGGGTCTAGCTCTCAGGAATTGATTATGCAGAATAAAATATCCAAGAAGAAAAAGTTTTGTTTCAATATTATTTATAACTTTTGCATTTAAAAAAGTTATAAACGAAAATTTACCATTGTAGGTACTGTTACTTATGAGAGGAATAAATAAAGTGAAGTGAAAAAATAAGCGACGAGCGGAACGCGAACCCGCGGACCCGAAGTTTCTAATCCCGCGCTCTACCACTGAGCTAACGTCGCGATGCTATGACCAGTGCATTGCGAGATAGTTATGTTTATGTTGACTGAGTGGTTTCTCGTCTTCCACGTTGTGTACAACGTCTACGGAAACCTCCACCTCCGTGACCGATATTGAGATAATCAGGTTACTTGATCACATATTTGACAAAAATGTTTGTGCCCCTGATTGCCCTTCACGGCCTATTACGCCAGAACCACCTTGAAAATTACACATTGAAGAAAAATGGCTTTGCTTTTTTCTGCAGCTGTAAGATATAATTAAACTTCGTGAATTCTTTGGCTTGGTAAAAGATGTATCGACTTGGAGTCCGATTCAAAATTGGTTATAGGTACTCTTTTACCAAACCGATCAGTTATGCTTCCCTTCCTGATTTCCAAAGCTCGCCGCATTTCAATGGCATTTCTGCATTGATCGATGAGGTAAATATTCATCGCTGTATTAGCATTACAAACAAGCTATTGACAAAGACGATATAGAATAATGTGCTGAAAACAAAAACTAATGCAATCCTTGTATCATTAATTATAAATTGTATAAGAATCAGTATCTTACTATGACAATTTTTTGCTTACGCAGAGAGTTACATCGTCAACAAGAAATCTTAAATTAAATATTGACTCCTTTAATAACCATTTTTATATATTATATTAAAATATTAAAAGAACCTAAACAATGCATTGAAAACTTTTTTACATCCAATAATTTACGTTTGAAGTTGCATTCGCTCAGTAATATTTTAAAAAATAACTATAAAACTATCAGTGTATTAGATTAATTATTAAAAAGTTATTTATGGTAACATCAATTTTGGAAAAATTCTAATATATGTATCATTTTACTATAATGGTTTATTGCTTTACTTATTGACAGGAATTGCTCATCAAAACATTTATCATTATTCGTGACTACATGTGACATTTACTTGGTCAGTATAACATTTATATTTCATTGCTTACTCGTGTTTAATATTTTCAAATTTACCAAAGATAAAGCAGCTTCAAAGTTATATAATTAATTTATCATTATTTTATCATTAAAATTATATAAATTATTTTATTTTACAAATTTAATAAGCAATAGTCTTATTCGTAATCAATTACAAAAATAAGTTAATAGTGAAAAATGACGAATCAGATGAGTACAAAGATGACTATGACATAGTATAATACCTTGGTTAAAGTTACAATTGAAGAATTTTTGGGCAGTAAATGGCTGGTTTAAACCAAAATCTGGAAAAATGGACTTGAATTTTGTACCACCTACGACGAAGCCATTCAAAATCTAATAACAAATGATTTGTTACTTATGGCGATGAGTGAGAGATATAACATTGCATGAAAAAATAACAAGCTTTAAATAGTGCAAAGACAACTAAATTCTATTTATATCCAGGTAAACCACCTCTTGAGAGTCTAAGTTTTTCAATATTTAATCAAATTACTATGATGCAATGTGAAGATTTTGGGGCTACGGACATTTCATAAAATGGGAAAAGTTGATTGAAAAATGCTTTACACATGTATCTATAGCAATTTCTAATGTCGAGTTTTCGTTTTCCTGTTCATTTTTAATGGACTATTTTCTATCGGGGTGTAACAATAAAAAAGCTTCCTTTTTGAGGAAGCAAAATTTATTAAAATATTTTATGTAAATAATGTAATAATGAAAATCAATTATAGCATATTATTAAAAATCAATTTTTATTAAAATTTTAAATTATTTTGTTAAAAATTTAATCGTATAAAACAATTATAGTAGTTCGAACTATTATATAAACACTCATTTGCGAAAGTTTATTTTTTATAATCAAAGCATTTCTTTAGTCCACTTCTGTAGATATCAATCAAATAGTAAGTGTTTTGCTATATCAGCAAAAGAGAAACGAAAGGAAAACCGAGAACGTTTATTTCACTTTACGAGGAAAAAACAATGCATGTCCGTCGCGGACGATGGTGACCGTGGATTTCCATTTCATTAGACGTATGCGCACGCGGAGAGTCGCTATAATCTTCCGGCGAAAAACGAAAAGCAAATATCTCACGTTCAACGCTCGCAGCGGCAAGGATACGCGCACACATTAAATTGTCCACGCAAGCGAATTCGTCAAACGTATGAATTCCCGCGACTCATACACTCTCACGACTCTACGTTATCGCGACCGACGAATGAGTATCTCCGGGCGAGGCGATATTAGCGCGATTTTTTCGGTCCGATCCAGTGCACATGTGTGTCACTGCCGCGACCGAACGAGCAAGTCTCTCTTTCTCCTCTCTCAAGGTTCGTCCCCGCGCGACTCCTCCGTCGGTGAAACGCAAGAGGCACCGTATCGTCTATAACACAGGCGCACTTACGTATTATACATGTGCGAGGCCGTTTTTCGGTTAATCGCTCCCAAGGCTTCAAGAGTGGCGAATCCGGTTTACGAGACGACTGGACATAATGCGTGCTGCATGCGCACGCGATAGGTATACGATTTTCGGAAGGAGGAACGTGTCGTTACCGAAAAGAGTCTGGAACCACTGGTTCCTTGATTTTTTGAGGAAAGACAGAGGTGACGAACTCATACAACTCGGACGTGACTTTTTCGAATTCAGATAACTGAAAAAAAGAAATAATGCATAATGACTCAAAAGTCCTATCTATAAACTTACATTTACATATTACGAAATGAAAGACCATAAAAAGAGTATGTTACTAAAATAAGCTATTATCTATAAACAATTTATTTTATTCATGATTGAAATTATAAAAAAAAATTATATACAATAACTAAAAGAAAATTTGGTGAGTATTAATATTAAATTATTCTTATATATATATAATATATATA
>UXGD01001851.1:0-30609 GCA_900474315.1 Torymus auratus
AATTAACGTACTTTCGCCCGGGAATAGAGAAAAATACTATTTCTTACACGGGGGTTAAATGGAACTTCTGCATGCACATGATATGACGAACCTCGGCTTCGCCTCGGCCGTCATATTACGTGCCTGCGAAAGTTCCATTTCCCCCCTTGTAAGTAAATCTACTATTTTTAAATGTAAGAATTATTTATGTAAATAGTAAATAATTAACTAAAAACAATACTATAGTATACATTATGTTGGAAATCTAATTTTTTATTTATGTTTTACTGTTTTATACGTATGTTAATACGCATTATAATGCGTACTAGCATACGTGTTATCATACTTATTGGTTCGAAATGGTTCGAATAAAAGATGTTTTTTAATACGTATGAATATACGTCTGATCATACGCATGAAAATACGTCTGATCATACGTATGAAAATACGTATGAAAATACGTCTGAAAATATGTATGATCATACATCCGGTCATACGTATGATCATAGGTATCAAAATACATATTAAAATGCGTATTAACATACGTAAATATTTTTAGCAGTGTAGAGTTTTTCTGAATGGGCCCTATTTTTTTCTACGGGCCATGCAATCATGTAATTTCTAGTATTTTTGAGGATTTTTCACATTTCACTGTATAATGCCATTCACTTTACTCAGGAACAAAAAAAAAGGGCCCATTCAGAAAAACCCTAAGACACGTGTCTCATTATTTGTTAAAAGGAAGCGTTTCCTGCAAGAGTAGGAAAATCCAGGACCTGCATCCCTGGTGCTCCCCTCGTTAGTTTGGCCCTAACTTAGGAACTTTGGACCACATTTCTGTATAAAAATTCGATTTGCAAATTTTTCAAAACCCCAGCGCTCTAAAAGTTAAATAAGAAAATTTTACTTGTTAGTTATAATGTACTTATGCACGTGTGTCTATTCTTTTCAAAATATTAATTATAGTGAAACAATAGATTCGCAAAAATGAGTGTCCGGTCCCGACGAAATAAGCATTAAAAAAAATACTCGTCGCGCCACCGCGTTGTCGGTCAGAGTGGAAATTCTCGCGCAATCAGCTGACCCTATCACTTGGGGGATAAAAAACGAATAGTTTAAAAATGGGAAATAATTATAAAGTTGTCATTTAAGATTTAAACGATCAATTTCCAGTAGAAAGTCATATTTGTTAGAATCAAAATAATTAAATGATTTACAAATGTTTAGAAGAAACAATCAAAAATTGTTCAAAATAAACAAATTATTTTTTAAATTCATTTCCCTGTGGAAGTAGATAAATTATTTTATTCCACAATAAACTAGTGAATAATAATAATAATAAGAGGAAAAAACTTGTAGAGTACATATCTCGTGTAAATTGTTACCCGAGCCGTAGACGAGGGTGGCAAAGACGAGATGAGGCTCGCCAATTTTACTCCCATGGAGCGTACACTATTTTTCCTCATACCGAGGCCGAAAATACCACATTCGCGTATTTGAGCCAAGAGCGAAAGTGGCACTTTCTGCCAGGGTATTGTGAAATTCGTGAAAAATACTATATGCAACACGGGGCGAAAATATATTTTGAGTGGATTTACTGCCCGAGCGACAAGATTTTTCACGAGGGTGCGTTTACCTCGCTTCGGTCGGGCAGTAATCACCAATGGGAAAAATCTTTTCGTGAGGGCAGTAACCACTCAGGAGCTACTTTTGGCTTTTGTTATAAAATGTACTATTACGCTCATTTAACTTCTTGCTAAAGTGCACATATTTTTATTTTCAGGAGTTTATCAAATACTAGTACTTCAATGGAAACTAAAGGATGTTATAATGTAGAAATTTATTTAAACAATAGTCATTTGCAAAATAACCAAGTGATGGCACAAACTAAAACTGAAAGCTTGGAAATAGAAGAAGATAATTATTACTGTACATTGTGTCACTTATGTGTAAATACCAAAATTAATCTTAAATGCCACGTTTTACGGCATTTATATAAAGAATACAATCTTGGGGATCATGATATTGTACAGTTTAAGTTTCAGAATGATGATGAAGTAATTATAACATGCCTTCTTTGTGATACTACAATGAATAGTGATGAAGGTTTAACAAAACATTTAGAAGATGTTGAACATTGCGAGCGATTTAAGCTTGTATCGGAAGGTCAAATAGCACAGACATCTGATTATTCGTTAAAACAATCATCTATTAATTATGTTAATATCACAGAAAATGCGTTTCAAGTGCAAAAACACATACGATGTACAGACCCTCAAATTGATCTTTGTGATGTATACCAATGCTTTGTATGTAACTCATCCTATAACAGCGTGTCATCATTTCTTCAACATTATCAAAAAGAAACACATTTGAGTAACATCATGTTTTTTTATACAGTTAAAAATGATCCGATGGTGAACATTTTTGATGCTGAAGGTAAAAAAATACTTTTGTGTTCTTCGTGTTTTGAACCAATGTTTAGTTACGAGGACGCATTTAATCATATTAATGGAAGACAAAATCACTTTATGTACAACCAAATAGCAAATCATAATGAACAAAAGGATAGTTCACCTTCGTCGAGTTCATCTAATTGCCCGATTACTGATGAACTCAACAGATTAATAGATTTTGATTATTATGATTCTGATGATGGTTATGAAGAAGATTTTCCTTATAACGATTTTAAAGATAAAGTGAACAATAGAAAAGAAAAACAGTGTAATCCGATAGAATACTCAAAAGAAGACTTCCTCTCTCGACTCTCTAAAAGACTCTCAGCCCACGCCAATGATTTTATTGGTATGTGTATTGAACCAGGAAGATACAATATTTATGATATGGTTATTGGACAGTCATCTGCAGTAGGATTCAGTTCAGTACATAAGGATGAGTACAAAGATATAGTTGCTATTGCAAAGGATAAATGGTATTTTGCACAAAATTTTGACTGTGATGTTTGCAAGGAGAAGTTTGATTTAGAATTGGAATTTGTAATCCATTTGTTATCAGATAAACATAAATTCAAACAACGGCATATTTCGACAGAATTCTATGTATGTGCAACTTGTCTTACCTTAGGGTGCAAACGATTTGATGCAAAGCATGATCATTTTACAAGTAAAAATCATAAATTGTTTACTGCAAACAAACCTTATATGGTTTATGATATGTCCAGAATGGCAATAAAACATTTAAACGAATGCGATAAAATTGTGGAGACATTGGTTATTGCATCCAATGAAGCTTTTCTTGAATCCATATCTACAATCCATAGAATTGCGAATGATATTGTACGAATGGTCCAACCTGTTTATCCGCTAGCAAAAGTACATATGTTTGGCTCAAGAATATCACAATTAGCATTATGCGGAAGTGATGTAGATATTTTTTTAGACTGCCATAATGGATATAATCTTCCTGTTAACAAGGAACGTAGTCGGTCTTATTTAGAGTCGATGTTAAGTCATTTAAAATATGAAGGCTCGAATACTTGGATTATCGAGGACGTAATTTTAGCAGCAAGAATACCTTTGATAAAAATGAAGCATATAAATAGTAATCTCCAGTTTGATATTTCTTTCTCAAATGGACTTTGCATCGAAAAATCTAGATTACTTGAGTGAGTAATTTTTTAAATTAATCATTTTTTATTAGAATGCATTGAAACTCATTATTGACAATATTATAAATGTAATATATTAATTTATTAATGTTGCAGGGTTTACAACACTTCATCCTCAAATTGCCGAAAATTAATTTTGTATTTAAGTAAATGGCTATTTCTTTGTCGATTATCAGGATACAACGCCATATCAAAATTTTCTATTTCATGGTGTGTTATTTTTTATTTACAAGTTCGAGGGATTTTGCCAAGTGTGCACGAACTTATTAAATCAAAACATGACTCTAAAATTGTTGGAGGTAAGAGAATTTTAAAAATATTACTTTACTATATTATAGTTTAATAACAAATATGTAATTCAATAAGTTATTCTGAGTTTAAAACTCTAATGATTGTAAGTCTTCCTCACTTGAAATGGTATGCTGAAATTGCACGAGATACAAGCAACTTTATATCGACGCTTCTTACGAAAATTAGCACGTTTTTTTGCCTCTTTACGCTGACTAGCACATTTCCGAAAACTGCAATGAAAACTAGCATAACACGACTTTACCGTGAATACTAATACAATTCGCGACTTTATAACGAAAAATAGCATCATTCACGAGTTGCGCCGAATAAAGTACAATTCGCAAGATTGCGACGAAAAGTAGCACAATTCGCGAGTTTGTGACGATAAGTAAGTAACACGATTCGCAAGCATGCCGCGAAAACTAGCACTCTGCGTCACCATGATAATTTACGTTACAAGTAGTGGAACGTGCTAGTCTTCGCCGCAATCATCAATCGGATCCGCGTGCTAGTCTTCGACGGGAATCAATGGGTGAATCGTGCTAGTTATCGTAAGGGGCGTCGATATATACATTTTATTTCATTAAAATGTATAGAAAGTTATAATATCAGCCCTCTGATGAGTATACTACGCTTTATTTCGACATTTGAGTTGAGGATTATTTTATAGTCATGTCAAATTTTATATCATTTAAGATGTAGTTTTAATCAAAATATATTTAAATTTAAAAATATTTTTTAGGTTGGGAATGCGGGTTCATTGGACAATTTAAACCGGTATCTACAGAAATGACATTTAAGGAGTTATTGAAAGGATTTTTTTCTTATTACAGTAAATTCGATTACCGCAAAAATGTGATATGCCCGTTACTAGAACAAATAGTCAGCAAATATGAGTTCGCAAATCCATTTTTGTGAATCAGTTCAATATGATATAATAAACGATATGAAAATGAACATAGAGACGATTTATTTAGGATAGATTCTTGTATGTGTGTTCAAGATCCCATCGAGCTTTCGCAAAATACTACAAAAGCAATTTCAAAACATCGTTTGCAAATGTTTCGAGAATACTGTAGTAAGAGTGCTGCAATTCTTGAGTCGCAATAAATACTTTAAAATATTCTCTGAAAACAATGATACTTTACTTAAATTGAGTCCGAAGATCCAAAGATCCGTTCCCTCGATAAAACAGCAAAATACCCGTCACCCCTCCAGCGACACCCAGCCCAACGCACAGCTCGACCGACACCTGCACACTCCGAAATCCACCCTCTCAGCCCTGCTAACCCCTCGACATGCACCCTGTAACCCTCCCCAGTAGCAGCATCAAGCGCCTATACCCGGGTTGAGAGAGAGAGAGAGAGGGCAACGCAAGCTCTTTCTCTCCCTCTCTCGTGAGTACTTGGCAAGCAAGTGACCGAAATCCATTTGAGCTCCGCGCGGCCGCGTCCGCTTGCAGACTCCCAACTCAATGTCGCGGAAAGATGTTCATCGGCGTTAAGGCTCTCTCTCTCTCTCCCTCCGGTGGAAGTTGACCGGTATCGCGGCAATAAACAATTGTAATCGCGGGTGTGTGCGCACGCGCGCGCTGCTCATTGGCCAGTAGCCAGAAATGAGGGGGTCCACCCCCTTGCTTCGGGTACGCGTGTTGGGATGATACAGCCGCAGCGAGAGAGAGCGAGAGAGAGAGTCCACAGAGTTCGAGGCGACGCGCAGGGGAGCGAGAGGTTAAAGTCGGACCAGCCCGGGGCGCTGGCTCATGCACATGTGCGTTTGGAATGGCACGTCATTCTGCTTTCTTGTTATCTGCGAGAGGATGGCTGTATGTGGGTATGTGGGCTAGGGTAACTGTTTGCTCTTTGTGGTGAAGATGAGAGAGAGAGAGAGAGCGCGTTGGAGATGGTAGGAGGGATATTAGAGGGAATATATGGATTGTTTTAATGGAGTTGGAGATGGAATTCAATGTTTGGAGGTGGTGTGTAAATAAACATGGAAATACAAAGGTGTCTCTCCGGGAGTAAGCAACATTTTCTGATAAAGGTTCAGAATAAACCTCAGTATAGTAATACTATATCAAATTCATTGTAGCGTGGCAGTTGCTATGCTTGATTTTGTTATTTTACGGAACTTTTTGGAAAGTCCTAAAAATATTGCAGTAATTTTTACTATCGTATACGAATTTACTGAACCGTATGACATTTCTTACCGTAAACCAAAAACATCGAATATATATATATATATAAAATATGTTCGAACTATAGATACAAGTAGTAAAAAGCCCAATCACGTACATCCATTCCACCTAAACCAAAATAAATATAGACCGAGCATCTCACCACGAAGTACGAGATCCCGCGCCAAGCCAGCATTGGCCCTCATTCCAAAACAAAGCCGCTCGCCATCGCTTCATTAGCAGCTCATTCGAGCCAAGTTAGCCTTAGTTAATATTCGTCCGTATCCCATCCACCACCACCACCTTCTCCACTCAGACGCTTATCCAACGGCAAACGACGTCGCAACCATGCGGTTAACTGAGCCTTGCGCACACACGTACACGCACACAACTATACACTGCGGTGGCGGTGGCGAAGTGTTGCTCAAAGACGTGGGGTGGGGGTGAGGAGCGGAAGGAGCGCGCGCGTTGTACGCCACTGCAGCCGGCTTAAGTAATATACCGAGAATTTCCGGCCTGGAATTCCGGGAACGCACTTGAATTTTCATAATGCACCGCAAGAGCAGCAGCGCCCGGCGCGACGCCGGCAGCCGCAGCGACTTAAGGTCGTCACATAATTTTGAATGAGCTAACGTAGCCACGGATAGAGACGCGCCGGGGTAAGGAGCTGAATTATATATATATATATAGAAGAGTGGGAGGATGTGTATGTGTGTGAGTACACCGAGCTTGCTCACCCTGAGGATGAAGTTTGAATGCGCGTTTTTCCGCGCCTGCGAGGTAGAGTTTATCATGATTTTGAGGAAGTGCATTATGGTGGTAGAAGGAGCGTAGGAAAACGTGATTTTTGCTTGAAGAAAAAAATGAATACATGAATAAATTTATTCTGAGGATAGGTTGTAATGTTGTCAATAATTTAAGACGGTTCTACAGGAACTCTTTAGTCAAATGAGTGGCGGAAATAAAATTATTCTAAAAACTAATCAAATATAGATCGAAAATTATTCAATAATTCTCTCATATTAAGTTATTTAATGCAAATATTAAACTACTTATTTGAACTCAATTTGGCTACGTAGTAAAGTCAATTAAACTTCTGGGTTTATGTGTTGTGTCTTTCTGCTACATGTGCAAGTGTAGGTTAAGATAGTACATATTAATTATTTCTTAAGAAAAGATAACGACTTGAATTCTGAAATGTTTTTACATAAATAAACTTAGAATAAAAAGGGGGCCTAGAAAAGAACAATTTATAAAAAAATATTATATTAGATAAATTGGAAAATGTTTAAAAACCATGAGCATAATTTAACCCTTTGATCACCCATGTGACATTTCAGGTACGCTTAGCTTTGGAAGTGAAATGCAACCACCATTTGCTATAAATTACTGATTTTAAGTGGTTCAATTGAAAGGTAATTATGTAATATTATAAAATTTGAAACTCAGAATAACTTGGGAATCAAGCAAGCAAAGTAAAGTAATATAATGATAATACGAGAACGAGTATTACCAGCAAAAGCAAATGTAAATAGCAATTGAGTAATAAGCAAAACAAAAGGTAAGCGTAAGTATGTCGAAATAGCGTGTGGCGAGTAGTGTCGAGTATTAGTGGCGTAGGTCCCCACTTATACACTCGGGGTGATGTTTCTCATTGAAGGTTGGCGCTCGCCATCTAGCGGGCACGTCGGGTACTACAGTCCCGAACAATATTACTTTTATAGTTATTGGTAAAAATGAAATTTTACTTTAATTAGTCAAATGTGATGATCAAAGGGTTAAACAATCATATAGTAATATTTCTTGTTTTTATTAGAATGCGTTGCGTCGTTGTTAAGTATCTCTCTATAAATTTAAACTATAAATCAGCATGCGTCTAATTATTTGGGGTGATGTTGTAACCCTAATAGAATTTTTATCCATTCTTCTCAACATTGTCGAACGCTCTAAAATTACACTTCCTAAACCTGTAAGAAACTTTTTGTTATCGAATTAAAAAAAGAACATTTATCCGAATAATGCTACCGAACGAAGACCACATCGAACGCAACCACTAAATCAAACAAAAACCACTCATCGACGCACACAAACACTACATACACCTTCACCTTTAATCTCCATCATACACTCCATCCCCGACACACTCTCCGTAATTACCGATAAAGCTCGCGTTAAACTAACCACTCTCTACCCTCCTCACCTGCGCCCGAAAAAACTCTGTAGGAAATAGCCGCGCGCAATAATTAACTCTTCCCTCTGAACAAAAGCTCTTTCTCCCCCCCCCCCTCTCCTCTTCTCACGCAAAAAACTAACTCACCGTCCGCGAGATCGAATGTAAATCGCTCTGGGCGCGAAAAAAAGCCTCCACCGCCCGGAATCAAGATCGGACGCCGCGAGCGCGGGCGCAAAAAAAGCGACAGGAATCGCGCAAAACGCGGTGCCGCGCGCGCGCGCTCGTGGGGACAAAAAAAAAGCATGAAAAGAGAGAGGTAATCGCTTTTCAAGCCGTCTCTCTGGAGAGAAAGAGAGGGACCGTGAGAAAAAACACGCGAGATGCCGGACTCCCGTGTGTGCGCGCGCGTGAGTGTGGGGGGAGCGAGAGGTGGATGGTGTTTGAATTTAGAGGGATGGGTGTTGTGGATGGATGTATATGTAGGTAATGCAGGATTTAAATTACGTTTAATATTCGGTTTAAAACTTACTTTTTCTAATTTTTTTTCTTTAATATTTACATGTTCTATCGACATTTTTTGCTATCTAGTATCAATATAACAGTTTGATGCATAAAAAAGAGCTTTTTCGGCATCATTTTTCGTTCCAAATGAAGAATGAATGATAATAAAACGGCTAGCTCCAAATTGGCAAAGCAATGAGTATTTTTCAACAGTGGTTAAATTTTTACAAGGACTGTAACTCCCTTTTTTAAATACTCGAAAAATGAGTTAAACGTTATGACTGAGCGTTTACGTATGCGCTATTAACTCACATCAAGCTTTCGCGCAATATTGCTCGTAAAACGTTTATACAATCAACGAACATATATATATATTTGTTCATAACCTGTCATCAATCTCTTCCTTAATATAATGATAATATCTAATAATTTTCCCATCTAATATTAAACGCAAAATGAACAATTAACGAAAACCTCGTAATAGGCATATATATATATATATACACACACACGGAGCGAATATGAGATACCTAACCGCCGATCAACAAAAAACTCATTCCCATCTCCTCTCTCCTTCCCGTTTTATATCTCTTTATACCCTCTCCCCTCGATCATTACCCTCGTCCCATTGTATCAGATATACACGTCCACGCTTGTAAAAAGCGCCCCGAGAGCTCCGTAATAACGTTATCATATTTGTCGCTTTCCGATGAACCTCACCGTCACTTGACGTTTTTTCTTTTTTTTTGGTTTGTTCTTCCCCCGGCGACGACGAAATCACCCGCGATCGTCTCGTCGTTTTTCAAAGGATTTCATTTACATTTATGAATGTGTATTTCCCTTCCCGCACGATTATTATTGGGATTCCGGCTTATTTCGCCGCGTCTTGATTAAACCTGGCTTCGTTATCGAAACGAATTGCGTGGGGGGTAGGAAGTAATATGCGTGGTTATCCGTAATTGCGTTTTAAGAGATGAGCAATACTTTTAACGACGCGGTCTCCGTTTTTTTATCTCTTCGTTCGATATTGTTTTTTGCCAATTATGTATATGCGGTCATTCCGAGTTTTAGCCCGCGGTCGTCGCTTTGTAAAAAGAGTTATTTTAGATCGAAAAAATAAACCTCGTATACTCTTCTTATAGAATCCCTATAGTTATATGCGATCTAATGTCCTCGTTATCCCCGAGCCATTAAGCTTTTTTCTTCAACCGCATATTAAAAACCATAAAATAAACAAAAACTCTTCGTCCACCCACATTTTTCCCTATCACAATAAATTTCCGTTATCAAATGTCCGACCCAGGCGCTCCCCCACTCTCTCCTTTCCTTATCACCATAAATTCTCTCTCAAATCCTCTCCAGGTGTTAACCTCACTCTCTTTCTCTCGCCTTCCCCATTATCATGAACGAGTTAATGAACAGCCTCCTTTCCTCCAGCAAGGCAAAACAAAACAACGCACAAACACAAATACCCTTCTTCTCCCTTGAAATAAGAATCAAAATACCCTTTTCCACTCCCTTCACCCTATAGTTCGCAATTAACCCTTGCCTGAATTTCCCGCGCTGTTTTCTTTCCACGTCTATACGCGCGTCGAGGATATGCAAAGCGGTGGAGAGAGAGAGAGAGAGCGCGTAATTAAAGCGAGAGAGCGTAGACACGACGGCGATCGGCGGTGTGTCTGAAAGGACCGATTTACGAAGAACGCGTAAACAGAGCCGTAAATTTTTCGTGGGGAGATGGGAGAAGGTCGATTCAATCCTTAATTGAATCCCCTCACGGGCGAGGCGAGTAGTCTTGGAGGGGGATGGTTTTATTCCTTGAGAGGTCGGATTGTTCGATTGGCTCTGGATGTGTCGGGAAAGAGAGAGAAGGTGAGGGGCGCGCAATGCCGAGGGATTTGTGTACCTTGGGATTTTTTTTTTTTTTAATCTGTTGGGCTGCTTATTAGATTGCAGTAGTTGAGAAAATTAGGTGATTCCTGCGAGGCTGTAATGAAAATACAAGTGATTAAAATGATTTTGACTTGGACCCTTTCATGTTTTTTCATAGCTTAAATGTTGAAACCGGGTTTGAATTTATATGTAATAAAATAAATTAACGTAATTTATGTATTTTCTGTATTTGGAATTCATGTAATAAAATCGTAACGACCTATTATTTATTCAAAGCCTATAAAATAATCCCAGAAAGTTTATTATTTATATCTCAAAATCTGTGTATTTTAAAATTTCTAAGTGAAAAGCTGCATTTAAAATTTTACGTTTATTAAAAATTAACATGACAAATAAGAGGTGTATAATTTATCGAAAGTGTTGTAATATATGAACTAAATTTACAATGGTTTATTATAAAATAAAAAGAGATTTGTTATATTTTTCAAACTTCTACGTATATAATGTTTCCGGTCTATTAAACCTCTATAATATACATATTCATATTATGTAAATCGGATATTTTGCATAAAAAACATATTATCTTCGTATTTTTCGTCCCTACATCGCAAAACATCTAAACCCTTTAACCTTCTACCACCCGTACCCCTATATATACACATACTCTAGGCTAGGAGAGAATCGGAGGCAGTGACGCACGGGGCGAACTTCGGAAAGGCGGAAGAGCTTCCGCGCTAGGGCGCCGGAGTACCGAGGCGTCGAAATTTACGCGTAATTAAGATTAATTTCAACCAATAATCATTTCACGGCCCATTAACCTAGCCGCGCTGTTGTTCCTCATTCCCTCCGTTCCGCTCTCTTATTTTCCATCTACCTCCTTTGTCACCCCTGTCATATGGTTCAAACGCGCGCTTTATTTTTTAATCAAGGTGTACTTACTTATTAACGGTGCTGGTAATCGATGAATTTTAACGATGTTTCTGTTTATATGCAATAAATTTATTTGCGAGTGATATTTTCTTGGAAACGTAAATTTATATAGCATGATGCATAATTGTTATTCGGGCTCGAAACGCATTAATTGTGACATTGCGTTCGTTGTTAAATTGTTAAATAATGTGGGCGTGTATGATGTTTAAAAAAATGAATAAAATTATTTCTCTGTATGATTATGAAATACGCTACATCTGGTCAGAAAATAACTCAAAGTTAAAATTGTATATGCATAAATTACTGGGTATATTAATAAATTTTTGCAGCATATATGCCAAGTACATTTCAAATGTGGTGGATTCGGAGAACCTTTTGAAGCATCATCATAATCCTTTAATAACTAATGGCTTACCCGAAAACCATTTTGGCCCAACATTTCGACGAATCAATTAAAACCCTTCCCATTAATTCCATCACACATACATTCTAATTACCGTTCTCATTTCCACACATTCCAGCGCCATCAAAACGTCCATCACGGCCGAAATCCCTAGCACCCCAACCGCGAAATCTCGCGCATTCCTTTCTCCCTTCCAAAACACATCACCCCTGTCCCATAATTAGACGCGTCTCACCGCGAAAATCCAATCCCCCGTTCCTCCTTTTCGCGCTAATTTGTCTTCCCCCCAGCTTACACATATATATGCAAGGTTGATTTACGACATTAGCGACAGGGGTACAAGCAGGCCGCAATCATCAGTCATAAAAATTCCAACGCGTCGGGAAATCCCCACGGCAGGGATTATCCACGCGCAGTGATTGGTCAATGGTATTGGGTGCGATTTCAATCGGGAAGAGGTGGTGGTGGAGGCTTAGGGTTCTCTGGGGGGCTGCGCGAATCGAATTAAAAGTGCGGGAGTGCGAGGATTCATTAGAGACCTGGCGAATTATCGGGAAAGGTTAAGAGCGATCTTTGTCGGACGTTTGGGCGGCTGGTGGATTTAAGGTTGGATTAATCAAGGTCGTGGTGACTGTTGCGGGGGTCTTAAAAAAGGATTCTACTTTATTGGATTATCGAACTGTGGTTGAAGAGAATCTTTTGCACAATCGAATCCAAGGAAATGGAATGTAATAATAATATATTATATATAATGACCATAGGGGTGAAAAAAATTCTAAAATGCAAATCTCTATACGCTATGGTACTATGGCCGTCCTATGGCAAAGAGCTATTTTATTTTACAAATTTGTACAATTTTACTAGTTATACCTAAGATTATCTAACAAAGATTAAATTATGTTATATAAGGGAATATTCTAGAGACTATAAAGAAAGGAACTCATTAATAAAAATTAGAAATTGATGAAGGTCAAGAAAGTTATTTAATATCAGTATCGAAAATTTAAGCAAAAATATACGGAACTGAAAAGTTAGAAATTTTTTTTTAATGTCTCAATCTTTGATGTAAGTCAGTTTTATATATTTATTTATATATACTGACCAAATCTTCACAATCTATATAAAGGCAGCACTTAAAACTTGTTTATTGTATATTAGTCTAATTTACAAACGTTTTTAAGTATGACTTGGGAATACTGCAAATTAATTCTGGAAATTTCGTTTTTAACATGATATTGTAATACAGTACGTGCAAAATTTCAAAATAAACATACTTTTTTCATAAGTTAAGCCAAAACATGCGAGAGGCTTTACTTTATCTGACTTGTGAATGCAAATAAACAATGTTTTACATTACGAACAGCTCCGAGTATTTATACTACTGCGTACATACAGATAACACTCTGCATTTTCGAAAATAAATTATCAGGATAAAAAAATACGTTTACTCAATAATTTTTTGTATTCTTTAAATAATGTAAATTAAATATTGAACGATTCTTTGTTCTTTAAATGAATAAAAGATTAAACTGTAAAAAAATGCCAAATAACAGTATAAACTAGAACATTGTATTATTGAATGAATCAATCGGGGCACCATCTTAAAAACTTCCAGAGACTAAATCGTAAGTCTTCCCCGACAACAGAGCGAACGAGCCGTGGGCGACGGTCAAAGTGATAAAGTAATAGCCCTGAAAATCGCTGTGAATCGTGTGGAAAACTTTGCTCCCCACGGGCAATAAGGGTCGCACAGGAATCTGACTTTTTTTTTCCAAGTCCAGGAATCTCTCGTATATCGAGTGAAGAAAATATTGTTGGCAAGTGCTGTTGGGAGTTGAAAGGCGCTATATATAGCCTTATACGACTTTGATTCAATGAAACGAGAAAACAAGAGTCCAGATAAATTAACAAACTTAATTTAAAGTATCTATCCCCTACTAAATGCTTTTAAAGCGTTACGAAGATTAACACTTCAAAATTTTAAAAATTTCATAATTTACGGTTCTCAATAATCTTAAAACTTTATATACTTAAAAAGTTTTATAATAATACTTACCAAAGTAGGTTAAAACTGCGTGAAATTATTTCTAACAAGCGAATTCTAAATCTAAAATAATCCTTTACAAATATCTTTCACCAGCAATTAAAATTACAAACTTTCAAACAACCTCGCGCAAAAAAAAACAACAAAAACAAAAACTTCTGCCACGCAATTAAATTCCCCCACGCCGTAAAAATTCAATAACGCGCGAGAGAAAACCGTGCCAAACGCACACACCTCGCAATAAACCCTTCCCCTCTCTCCTCACCAAAGACAGTCGCACCATCTCGCCTTCCTATACACATACACACACCTACAGGGGCGAAAACACGCGAAGCGTGTAGGAAAGAAAAGCAAGCTTCTCTGCCTCGCCCGCTCAAAACTTACGCGCGCGCGCAAGGAAAACTTTGGCTGGGAAGACGATACGCGGGCGAGAACTTATTCGTTCGGCAGCCTGTAAAACGGATTACACCTGTATTCGGGTCTGATGACTTTGCCACGGCTGACTACTACTACTACTACTACTACCACCAGGGGTGGAAAATTCGCGCGTCGCCTTCTTTCTTCTCTCCATTTTCCGCGGGCGCCCGATCGAGTTTCCAGGCGAGAATTTAAAGCCGAAGTTTCGCCGCCGCCGCGGAGGCGCGAACGATATACCTGCGAGCAGCCCGGAAATTTCATTAATTTCGTCGGTGCGGAGATAGTTTGTGTGTGAGTCTTCGTTGGGATGAGGGAGCTCTGGTTGTAGGTCGCGCTGTTTATAAAAGAAAAGATTTGGGTCGTCGTTGATTTTGGATTACAAATTGATGTTATTTCTGTACATTTGCGTTTGTTTTCTTAGTCATTTGGTAATTGGGTGTGTTCTTTTTCAGTATTATATGGAAAAACTAAATATTTTTGTTTAACTTGAAAATAATATGAACATTGTGTGCATCATATATTGGAAAAAAAATGTGAAATTCAAACCTCCTGCATACATTAAGTAAACATTGGCCTTTACTTACAAACAGAAATATATATTTTTCAAAAAACAATTTTAGTAAAAAATATTTTTTTTTTTGTTTTTTTAGCCATTTTGGATTGGAATTGGATATTATTTCTCTGCAGTTGCGGGAAAAGAAAATAATATTTTTTTACAACTTGAAAAATGAATTTGTGCATCATATTTTGGAAAAAATATGAAATTAAACCTTTTTTTTACATATTTCAAGTAAACATTTCTGCTTTTATATAAAAAAAAGAAAAATATTTTTCCAAAAGCACATGATTCCACTAAAAAATACTTTTATTTTCGATTTTCGAACGCGTTTACATATCATATCATGTAAATAATGAAATTAAGAAAACAAGTTATATATTAATTTGATTGAGAATAATTTCTTTGGTAACATTTACAATGATAAAACAGGACATTACTTGGTCAGAATCTATTTAAAATAATCCTTTGATCTAGTCACATAGATTTAATGTACCCACTGCACGTATCATCCCAAACTCCAGCATCAGGCGAAATATACCCTTTGCTATATTCCACCAACACTACCATCACCCCACCTTTATAAACTATTCTAAAAACAACGTATTAACCAGCAGCACAAACTCTAAAAACACCCCTTAAATTCCCTATTCAAATCATCAAACTCCGACCTCATAAACCTTACCTCTCATTTCCACATAATGTAACTAATACAAAACGGGATTCCCCATCCGATTCTCCGCCACCTCTAACTTCCCTCGCACATATATATAAGAAAAGCTGAGCGCTCGGGCGACAATGACCGTTACCGTTTAAAGTTAAGCCTGCCGCGCTGGCTGCCCGGGACACTTAGCGCTGACCGAGCGAGCCGGCAGCCGCCCGCGCGAAATCGATAGCTACGCGAGGGAGGAGGAGGAGGAAGAGGCCGCCCCGGGAGAGGCAAGTTATGCGATGCTGCGAATTAACTGAGGTTTTGGTGCTAGATTCGGTAGAAAGGGGGGAGAAAGAGTTGAGAACGATATAATTGAGGGTGGGGAGGAAAGGTGAGGTATTGGATGAAATGTTGATTGGGAATGTATACACCACCTGGTAGAAATGGAAATAGCCAAATGTATTTCTATGTTTAAAAAATGATGAGTTGGCAGTGAAGCCAAAATAAGACGTTTTTGATTGGCTCTGATCAAAGTAAACTTGTAATTGGTTGACGCTGACGCGACTGACGCGAGGCTTTTGTCTTTAAGAATTGAGCTGATTGGCTAAAACTAAACTGAGTATAATACGACCTGTATAGCAGTCTTCTGGAGACAATGTACCGTATTTTGTGTCAATGTAAAATATTCTTTTTCATTCCTGGTCAAATCCTCTAATAAAAAAGTAATGACCGTTAAGATGATGGGCGATTAGTTAAAAGTCGGCAGGATTTTTAAATATTTAAACTTTGAATTAAAAAAATTATAATCCTATTATAAAAGGGAGGTAGCGATTAATTATCTTATTGAAGCTTAGAGCCAACTTCAGAGCGTTATCAAAAATTTCACTGGCTAATAGAGTAGGGATGATGTAGGTCAGTGTCTACATGCGCGCGTAGCGCGCTCTCCTGTAGAATCTAGTTTATTTAAAACTGTAATAATAGAGAATATTTTAAAGGTTTAAAGTTTCTAACCTCATAACCTCAAAATTTAATATTCTTAACTATTATTGCCGGGATTAATATTATGCTTAAATCAAAATATAGAAAGTTGATTCATTTTCAATTAATAAATACCTGTTTGTAATTCCAAATTTTAATTTTAAACTTCCAGTAAGAAGAAATAAAGTGCGCGAGGTCTTGCTAGTTAGCTAAAAACTGGCAACTGAATATAATAGTCAGTTTATAGCCAGAAATACTTGTTTAAGAAGAAAATGATATTAAAAGATATTTACGAAGTTATTTTTTATCGCTGCATGTTAGATAAAATCTAGTTACACGAGTAAATCTCAGTTTTTTTAAGTTTACATTTATGCTTATCTACATCAAATTCTTTTAATTCTTATATCCCAGCAAACTCAAGATACTGAACTACTAAATTTAGTTTTGCATTCGTCAGTGTTCTTCTTTATAACTTCATTTTATATAAAACTTTAAAAACCTTCCAAGATTGCACTGTCAATTACTCTGGTAAATATTGCGTCTTTTGTTTGCATAATACATACTAAAGAATAAAGTTTTACGAAGAAAACAATTCACTTCCATCTACGAGAGTCCTACATTACTTTATTTTTCTAAATATGTATAAGACTAGGTAAATTTTGATTGGAATTTAATGCAGTCCAATTGACCAAGCAATTACCTTGCATTTCCACAGAATGGTTAATTGTGAAACTTGGATAAGCTATAACAATGGTTCATTGTATTTCATATACTGTCTATAACATCATTACCAGAATATCCGAATACTCTGATCAAAGAGGTGTATTAGACAGCTTCATTAACATTCCGCAAAATAACTTAATTCGCGTTAATACTGAAAGTGCCTTTTTAGAGCTCTATCCATTAAAAAGTAACAGAAAGAATGGTAAGGACATAAATTAGAACGCTAAAGTAGAGCTTTAAAAAAGCTTTCGTCGGAACATTTTGAAAATGTTAAGGGATTTTAGACGGGGCTATTTCAGTAAAAAAGGGAACCATCTATAAAAAGTTGACATGGAAATTCATTAAAAAAACTCTTTGAACGTGAAGAATAAATCCGAAAAAAACGTTAGAAATATCTGCGATTTGCAATTTTACGCAGTAGAGTTTTGATTTATTATTAAATTCAAAAATAAAAATATCATATTGCATTTCCTTGCTGTCACATAAAACAGAACTAAAACTATTTTCATGTAAAAATGCGTGGAAGTACAATACAATCGGTATTTAATGGCAGAATTTTGATTAACATATGGGCAATTTTCAAAAAAACGTAAACTTTTTGATTTTCTAATTTTCAAAAATTAAAAAGGTTTGAAAAATTCTATAACAATTAAAACATGAACTTTTTGAAAATAACTTTTTGAATAAAAAACCTATGGCCAGTTAAAATTAATAAACAACTAATATTACAAATAATAATACCAGAGAGATTACCCCCGGAGAGTTTACAAAATAATAATTATTAATACTTTTTAAAATATTGATTCCGAAAAAACGCACTTACCCATGAATGTAGACTATAATGTGCATAATTAAAAAAAATAGTTTTACTTTTGACTAAAATTGGTTTAAATATTTAATTTGAAAATCCTTTGTGTAATTACTGCGTAGAGACATAAAAGTTCACGTTTTCTGAAAATCACCTATACATATATACATATGTATATTTGTTCAAATATACATACAGTTATCAGTTCTTTTTCTCCAACTATTTCAAAAATGTAATAAACAACAAATATATATTTAGATACTATTTAGAATATGTTTACGCAATGAATTTACACACAGTAACATTACTTTATATATATTGTCAACCAGCTGCAAATTATGTACAAACAATCTCTATTCAATCCAAACACTATATAACAGTGAATTAAATGCTTGAATGATAAATTAAGTGATCCAGCTGTCTAGCAGCAATAACAAGCGAATTACTAAACCATGGGTATACAACATGCACGTTTTTTATAAAAATAAATATAAAAAATTTACCCAATTCTTAATAATTTTACAGCAGTTATTCATCACAAAGTAATTCTATACCAAATCAAACAAAAAATCATTTTCTTCGCTATATTTTTCATAACAAAAATTCATTCCATTCAATTCACACATTTCGCTCGTAACTAAACCTCGTCTATCCTCTCTGGTTACAGGTGAGAATCCAGCGGCGATGCAACACGGTGCGAGCGAGGGTCTACGCTCGACTTTCCTGCTGACCGCCCTGCTGACCCTCACCACGGTTCTGAGGTGACCACGAGGCCTCGACGAGCCACACCTGACTTTAGCCCATTGAAGATGATGAGCGCGGAGGAGAGCGCGGGAGAGAGAGAGAGAGAGAGAGAGAGAGAGAGAGAGAGGGGGAGAGAGAGAGAGTGAGAGAGAGAGGGAGGGAGAGAAAATCCGTAGACAGTCGTCGTTTGGGTTGTTCTTAAAAAAAAAAACAATGGAAGGAAAGAGGAGAGGAGGAGAATCGTACCTCGACAGTTTGCGAGGGTATTTTTCGATGGTTCGGGAGCTAAGTGTGGTGGTGGTAGTCATGGCTGGGCTATTGATGGTGTTGCAATATGGCCAGGTTCTGGCGATTATTCGCCAAATGTATATGGGTTTTAATTACTATAATATATGTATTGTTTACTTACATGGTAACATTGTGCTGTTATCTTGGCGCGTTAGGTTGTGCGTAAGTCGCTGGTATTTGTAAAAGAATAATTTTTATTACAGTTAAAATATAATTGACAAGATGCTCACATATACACTTCAGAATTCGAGAAAAATGTTGTTACTTTGCCATTGAAACGAGGTAAAAGAGAATTTGTACGTTTTGTTTATTCGCATTGTGCTTTGTAGGGGATCAAAAGTAAATCAAAAATCTCGAATTCTTTACTGTGAATTTATTTACGATATGTTTTTACCTATATAAAACTAGAATACAATTTTTCCGTGAAATTTTATAAAAAATTCGACTACTTAAGAAGTCTTCTTGTTGGAAAAACTGGACACTTAGTGAGAATTACCATAAAATAGCCATCTGAAAAAGCTTTTGGAAGAGCTTTTCGTTTAATCTCGAAATGGTCACTTTTTTACTAGAGATGAAAATGCTAAAAATTCAGGTAATTATTTTATCGTCTCTAAAATTTAAGCGCGAATTCTTCAATTTATGAAAAGACGTCTCCGAAAAGCAAAAAAATTTTAATCCTGCATTAATTTCTAAAATGTTGTAAAAGAAGAAAGACGAAAACAGAAACCATTACGTAAAATCCAGAAAATTCATTATCCGTGACATAGTAACCCATAAATAAGCCAAAAAAATAAGGTAAAAACTTAAGCAAGCCATAACAAAACTACACGACGAATGCTCCCGAACCGATCGTCAGAGATTCTTTTTGTAAAACGAGCGACTCGGCATAAACTTTGAATCTTAACCTAGGCGATAAGAATATAAATACTCCTGTACATACGACGTGGTATAAAGTTATAAAACGAGACAAGAGAAGAGAGAGACGCAAAGAGACCGAGTGTGTGAGTGCGCAAGCGAGAATGCATAAGTTATGTAGCGTCAAGACTTGTAAATATATATACGGCGCAGAGACGCGTTGGCGAGTGAGCAAGAGAGTGTCGTAGAAACAATTTTTGCTCTCTTTTTCTTTTCTTTTTTACACGTACCATATACATATATATATAAATAAATATACATACGACGACGAGAGTGGAGGACTCTCCGGTAATTTTCACCTAGATAGACGATGGAGAGAGAGAGTGAGATGAAGATGAGGAAAATTCTTTCGAAAGTATAACGAAGACGAGCAGAGGTTGTCCCTTTTTTTTGCGTCCCTTCGCGCACTTGCGTTTGCCTTCGCCCCCTGCACTAGGGTTCTTTATTTTCGTCGCTGTTCGTCGTTACGGTGAGATAAAAAACAAACACACACACACATATCACTCTTCGGCGCACGATTTTGATTTACATTCGACTTTCCGTATGCGATTTTTACGAGCGATTTCGTTTTCAGATATAAAGTTTATTAAAATAGAAAGGCCATTCGAGTTTTAAACTTTCCGAGAGCTTTTTTTTTATTAGAAATATAAAATCACCGGTTTGCGTATGCGTGTAGGGGAGAGGGAGGGGGGATGGAAAATGTCGCGTTTGGAAGTTCGATTGAGGAAATAAATAAAAAGTTCTTAATAATAAAATGCGCTTGGAATGCTGTTGGTATATGCAGTGCCTGTAAAAATATAATTTTTTATCTTGTTTTATTCGTACGCTGCGCTATAGTTTGATATTTTGTTTGTTTCGTACGTTTGCAATGTTAATTGAATTTTTAAGTAATTGAAAATATTGGCGTTTTATTGAATGTACTTCCAAACTGAAAAACATGTTTTTTTTAATAATCTATACGTTTACATTCGCAAAATTTTCAATGGCTTTTTTCTAAAAATAAAAATTGTTTTATCTTATCACATAGATATATCCGTGCCATTGTAAACCATTTATTATTTTACGCAGAACTTTATTTTATTGTTAAATTTATTGAATTGAAAATTAAAAATACATACTGCACAGATTGGTTATACCATTCAACTAAAATTTTAATTCCATTACATTTCATCGTGAAAATAATCTCTATATTCAACAATTCAACAATAGTAAAATGTAAAAACAAATATTTTGTATTCCCAAGTTAGAAATATTTACCGAATGGCAAACAAAGAAATCTCAATTTATACATTCTTTAATGTTTTATACAATTATTACGAAGGTGTTGAACGTTCGACAGATTTCTCCGCTCTTTTCTTTCTTTCTTTTCATTATTGGCTGTGAGTTTCCCTTTATTGGAGACCCGAATTGCCACAATACATATTAGTGCCCATATCACCCATATGGGGACTTTGTCATATGATTGGGCGAGGCTCCCGTACTGACCCTCAGTGATAGACTGTTGATTAATTCACTCAGCGTATCTATAGCTCACTATAGACATGTTGCCTATAACATGCCTATGACATATTGTATCGAGAACCTCAATTACAATCCGGCAGAATAGTAAGCGACGTTTGTTTTCGAAGGCAAGCGCCTTACTAAACGTCGCTCTTGGTTTCTCCGCTCATGTACTTATGTCACATTTATAATTCATACTTTTTTTCTATAGAAGCAAATAATTTACACCTGAGAATATAACAAACAAATCCTCCCTCCGCCTGGTTTATTACCCACTAATTTACAGTTTGAGGTGAAAAGGGTTAAAATCATTATTTACATTATAATTTCGCCATAATCATTTTTTCCGAGAGGAAGTATTTTCTTTTTCTTTTTCATCCATCGGACGTTTAACAACAGCCGAATTATTATCTGCAAACTATAGCTACGAAATGGAAACCTTCAACATTATCATCATCAGTAACACTAATCTTTTCTTAAAAGCTAGTGCAGCTTCTTGACAGTATACAAAAGTCATTTCGACTTAACCGTGCAAACTTGTCATCTTTCCTAAACAGTAAATACCCATCAAAATCGAACCTCATAAGAAATCCATCTCCTCGGCAAAATAAAACAATTCCCCATCCTTGAACCCTCAAAAACTGCTGCGCGTTCCTTTATATCTGCCAACCGCCGCTCGAGCACCTGCACACAATGCAATATCGAGAGAGTCAGAGCTCGAACACACTCGACGGTGCGTCATGCGTGGGCGTCTAGACGTCGAAACGAGCCGGATAATAATTGCGCCTGTCTCATTGGCCCCGGCGTTCGCTTGATCGACCCCTTTGTATATGATTGTGGTCGGCGCTACTGACCTGAATTCCATGCGACTAGACGCCGCAGCTTTCGTTTAATAAAGAGGGGAAGAGAGAGGTTGGAGTATAGCCGCTTGGTGTAATAGTTGCGAATATGGCACGCAGAGTGTTAATTTAATTTGAGCGGTAGAGAGAGGGTGAACGCGCGAGGCTATTGAGCTGATTGTCGGGTAATTGAATGAAATTGTGTGACTATTCGAGGCGTGTTTGATTGCCGGAGTGGGCTTGTGGCAGTAAAATTAGCGAAATTAATGCATTTTAAGTTTGGTTGATGAAAAACGTTCAATTTCGTACATTAACCGTTCCTCTTTTTTTATATCGAGCGGAAACGAAATTTGTTATTTTCAAACTCACGCGATAGTTGAATATCCGTGATTAATTCGCCTTTAAACGAGTTAATTGTTGAGCGCACGCATTAAACGAGTACAGCGTCCTCTCGAATATGAGACAGCTCTTTGTGCGTTAACATGAAATTTTCAGTGGAAAAGCGCAGGTGATGCTAACTTTATATATACGGTTGACTGAAAGTCGCACCTGTGCGATCCGCGCGAGTACCGGGCTTAATTGCAAATTTTATTAGAAATTAACGAGGATTAGTGAGTTTTGTCAACGGCGATAATTCGCGTTTAACATTATCAAAACAATGTTGTTCTATTTTGTAGGGGTTATAAGTGCGGGAAGGGCAAAAACTTTGTCGGCAAGTTTCTATATTGTTTACTTGATGTAAAGAGTATATTCTAGGAACGCGAAGTTCATTATAGCTCATTTATAAAGCCTTTTAAGCTTGACGAAGTAACATCGTAAGCAATAATTCAGTTATTATAGTTTTTGTAATATTGTTACCTTGCTTATTTTGCTAAAATTGTCTATAACTTGGTGATTTAAAAATTCTTTCTAACGCAGTTTATTATTAAAAGAATTGTTATTCTATATGATATATTTTCAGAACTCGTTTAATATAAATTAATGATAGTAACATCATTAACTCTTTCAGTGCGACTAATGTATAAGAATTAGATTTTGATCAATCTTAAAAGTGTTACGTAAAACATTTAAATAATATGCTAAATTATGATGTTGTTTCACTTTTTAAAGATTTAAAAAAATACTTGAATTGATAGTAAAAACATTTTTATCATTTACAATTCTTACAATATGATAAACAAAACTTTCAATAATTTACGACCCACCTATGGATCGCACCGCACTGCAAGACACTGCAATTCCTTCATCAATACTTTTAAATCACAACCACAAATCACAGCATCCTTTCATTTGTATTCTGTATTCCTTTACCAACATTGGCAAAACATCCAAATGAAACCTCAGCCACTTAAAAACCCAAAACCCATCCAGCCGTAACTCACCAATACCACGACTACAACCCATCCCAATTCGTCATCGGTGCGCATTCGCGCGCGTTTCCGGGCTCGCAAGCTTGCCGCTCCAGTTAATTATAATTTATAATGTCGCCCGCACGCAGACTCCACCACCCCGTCGAACAATCGCGCACTGCACACGCGCCGCAAATCTGCTGCTGTCGGCAGCGCTGAGAGTTATAATACGCCGTTGGTCTACTTTTGTATTATAGTTTACAAAATACGCTGCGCAAGAGGCTGTGGTTTAGAACGGCTAATGAAATTCATCGGGGATGAAGGTTTCACAAAGAAAGCACATTTTCACGAAAGAAACGTGCGGTTCTCTCTCGCTGAAAAGTGTCTGCCACAGGCACGCGCGCACGCGTGTATACGCGGGATATGACGAGTAAATTCGCACGGGTATAGTTGGAAAAAATAAATTAACGTTATATTTTTAAACATCTGAGCTATTTTTTTTTATTTCACGGTAGTATCTCATGTTTTAAAAGAGCTTTCTGCGGCCTCTTGTTTGCGCGTTCCGAGGTATATTTTTATGCACGCGACAGCGTTGCTGCCACCCCGCGAAGTTAATTTTACTATTTCACACTGATACGTGCGTTTAAATAACACTGCACACGCCTCGCGTATATAATTTGCGTTTAATCTTCGCGAAATATTCCGCGCGCGCGAATGTTTCGTGCCGAAATTCACAAAAATAAATTCGAAATATATAAAGCTGCGTCCAGACGTTTTAATTAAATGTATACGCCAATAAAAACACTTCAATCATTTTTTATCTACTATACTCATTCCGCGAAAGAAAATTTAATAACGCATTATTATTTATGAGTCGCAGATATTTCTGCGAAAGTATAATTAAATTCTCAAAGTTCATCAAAATTCTACTCGCAAATACAAATGCCGAAGCCAATCATGACTTCCGACCCCACGTTAACTTTTGCATAACGAATAAAATGAGTTTGTCGCTGCATTACAGCGTCGAGGGTAGGGAGAGATAGAGAAAGAGCTTTGAAGGTTAAATAACGGTGCATCTCAGATTCCCCACCGCGTATATGCAGTACCTATGCGCACACCCTATGGAATTTCTTTGAATGCGCGCGGATGGCAAACGCAAGTGCAATTCGATTCGCCGATGGCACAAGCCAAAGGCTATATATTCTAGCTGCGAATGTGTGCTTGCAGAGCGAAGGTTGTTGTTTTCGTTTATACTTTTGTAGGCTGCGCGCGTACAGGCCAGCCCATCGCAGAAGGTCAGAAACTGCGAGCGTTTTAACTTTTTATCACTACGTGTGACCGCTGAATCAATCGAATTGTTTGAAGATTACGTTGTCTCTCGATTTGGCAGGTTTTATTCAGGTTGTTGTCTGTGTATAAAGTGGAATTTTAGGAGCTGAATTACTTTATCTATGCATGCGGTAACAATGTGAGAAGTTGAAGCGCTCGCGTCAAACTAACGGCGATATTTGTAAAAAGTTTGGAGAAAAAAAATAAGAAATAAAGAGGGTAGGAACGATGAAACGAAGAGTTAAATAAAAAATAAAAGAGGAACACAAGAAGAAAGGACGTATATCCTTACGAATAGCTTTAAGCGTCAGATCTTAGACTTTAGGGGGGGAAAGACGGGGAGGAAATAATTCGAGTCTCGCCAAGTGGAAGTGAAGGAGCGAAGAAAGAGGCGACATCGAATACTTTTAAGTAAATCCTACGTGTTTAAGTGAAAACGAGACGGGGAAAAATGTTTCCAGTAAAAAGCTGCCACTCGTATTACTTAGCTCGTTTTATCTTGATCGAAAAGGCTGAAAATGTTAAAGGGATGAAATTTATATTTTTCTGCTACTCTTCTTTTTCGCCGCAAAAATCATCTCGTTCGATTGCAATTTTTCTATAACGTTTCCGGCAAATTAATGTTACGTTCGACGAATCTTTTATTGATTACAACACTCGTTTAAAACGAAGAACAAAAAAAATATGTTCAAAATGTAGATAATTATAAATGTTGCCTTATAAACACTCGTGTTCTTTAGAGGGAAAAGTGGTCAACTGCATTAACATTTTTCTTAATAGTCTATTTGTAACTTTTTAACTTGCTAAATTCCGTGAGATTTCTTCTCTTCAATAATGTGATTATTGAATCCGATTATACCTAAACTCGCAAACGACACCTTGTGTGATTCGAATCTCTTTCAAGTGTACATAGTAAAAATAAATATACATAATAAATATAAACATTGTCTTTCGTCTGTGCGCAACAATTTTGTGCACACTTTGATCTCTCGTAACGTAGAATATTTTTGCACGAAGTAAAGCAATAATAAACAAAAGCCCAGTTTACCATAAATCATGAAGAATGTATAAATTATCTATGTGAAAACGAAAAATGTCACATTAATTTGCACGTCAATATTATTGAAAAATTGCAACCAATAGAATACAACTTGTTATTTCAACTCAACAAGCACCAAATACTAGATTATAATTAATTAATTTTCTCTTGTCAACAATCGAATCTCTGATTTCAATGTATACTTTCGGCGCATGTAATTGGGACAAATGTAATTAACATTAACAACGTATTGTAACATACTTACTAATCCCCACGCCCATTAAACAATATCATAATAGCCATCATTATCTCCGTCGTCCTGTGCATCCGCATCCGAGCAACTCAATCACATCACGACGAAGACAGAGACAACCCTAAAATCT
Source organism: Torymus auratus (assembly GCA_900474315.1). Taxonomy (NCBI): domain Eukaryota; kingdom Metazoa; phylum Arthropoda; class Insecta; order Hymenoptera; family Torymidae; genus Torymus; species Torymus auratus. The sequence goes on from UXGD01001851.1 coordinate 26,539, forward strand.
CGCCCTTTAAAACGACAATCCACGTTACCCTCGCCCGCGAGGCTTTTTGCAGGACACCTTTTTCTCCACGCGAGCGCGCGAGAAAAAAAAAGTATAGGTAGAGCGAGGCGGCGCATAAAACTCTCGTCTTACGCGATAAGCCTAGCGTTAAGCGTCGCGCGCGATGTTCGGTCTCTCGTGTCCTTATACGGAAACCAGAGTGTGTAGCGCGACGATAAAAAGGTAGAAGAAGAAGAAGAGAAGGGTCAGAATCAACGAGGAGGTCCAGTCGTACGGAGCGCGTTCGGCTTTTTTTATATAAGAGTCATATACATACGTACATACAGACACACGTGCAGGTTTCTCCACATTCATTCTGTTTTTTTATTATTTGAAAAGCGCTCTCATTCCTCATAGCGTCACATACATCCCCCCCAACACGTACTTGTATATCCCACGACGATTTACGCAGTAAAACGATGCTCTTATAAGCGACTATTATTGATACTAATAAACAAAAACTACAAGTGTAAGCTAAGAGGTACGCGAGTGTGCGAGTATGAGTGAGTTCCCTACACCTTGCGTGCGCAAGTCGTAAAAGAAGAGTGCGAAACTGTCGAAAGTGTAAATGCGCGTCGTCGATGCCTATTGTAAACGGGAAATCGAGGGAGCGAGAGAGAGAGAGAGAGAGAGAGAGAAAGCGAGTGAGTAATAAAAGGAGAAGAAGAATAAGAAGAAAACCTGGAGAGAGACGGCGAAACGCACTTTAATGTCAGTACTTGCTGTTTACTGTTTGTAACGATCGAGAAGAAAAAAAAAATAACAATAAAATTCATAGTACGCACGGGATACGAGCTATGGAGAAAGGCTGTTTTATTTTTCCCATCGGATCGCTAAATCCATAATCCGAATGAGGGGGGAAGTTACGACTGTCGGGAGGGGTGAATTTATCTATAGGTATAGAGAGGGACCGCGTGAGGAGTTTACGTCCGAACGCTTTACGGGACGAGGAACGTAACGAGGATAGATAAGATTTGAGCAATTATTCGGCGGAGGAGGAGATGTGAAGAGGAAGAAGAGGTTAATGGTGATTAGGTCGTTTGATTTGTTTGTAATTATATTGTTTGATGTTTTCAATTTTTTGTTTTTGTTTGCCTGATCAAGAAGTATACAAGAGATTGTAACGTTAGCATATTACAATATTCAAACATTTTTTTTGGTCTTCGATTCTTGAGCATTTGTTAGTCACTGAAATTATCATTTCTTTATTTCGAATAATATAAATTCCAATGGACACATACAGACAAGCTGAAAAACTTCCTGACCATGTCCACACGGATATATCGCACCGGTAAGTACAAACTATAACTCCCTCGTCCTAAAAAATAACCACCGCGCCTACGCAACCCCATCCTCTCCTCTAAAAAAACCATCTCATCGCAAACGCACAATACGTCCTTTTATACCACAAAAAAAAGCTGCTCCCATACTCTGCATACGGAAATCGAGGACTTTGTCGAGCGATCAATCGCTGTCACGGTCCCGCGCACACGCACTTTGCGCCAGCGGCTGGAATGCGATTTAACGCTTTGCCGCATTCCGATACATCTGCTGGCCGCGTCCCGAGAGTTCGGCGTCCGGGAAATGGGATTCCGTTCCTCGGAGCCTTTGCCGTTTGACGGCTGCGCGTGTGACTGGCTGGACGAAAGATGAGAGCTGACAGTGGCGCGCGTGTCGTCGCTGCACGGTGGTGTCGTTGACTTTGGATTATGGGAGAGGTGTGTCAATGTATTCATATACTAGGTGAGATTGGAGGTGGTGTAAGGCGGGAGGATTTTTAAGCTGATATGGACGGTTTTGTGGAGAAGAATATCTTAAAGAGGGATAGGGCGAGCATTTTTTTTTTGTTAATCGTTGTAGTATCACTGCCACGAGTAAAGTAGATGCACGTATCGTATTTGTAAAAGGAATGTGGAACATTTTTGTATGCACGCGATCTGTCTTTGACATAACTTTATTATATCTTATATCGAGTCGTGTACTATTTTTACAATTAATTGTTTGATGACAAAGTTTGGTTTGAAAGAGTAGTAATTTTCATGAAATTTATATGAATTATGGGGTAAAAATACGTTGAAAAACTTTAATCATCACATTTTATATCGAGGATTTCATGCGCTATGTAGCGTTTTTTTTTTTAGACAAAAATGGAAAAAAAGTGGAATTATTGCATTTATTATAATAAATTCAATTCATGTGTTTTTCAAGAGAATAAAGGTTGATAAAAAGCGAAATTTGATTGAAACGAAACAAATTGTTAGAATTTTCTGGAAATTCTGTTAATAAGATTTAAAAAAGTAACGTAAAGTACGTTTCCGCATTCGCAGTATTTTATAAAGGCACAAAAATGGTAAAAAAAAAAGATACAAAATTTATGTTCCCAGCGCAGTATAAACAACTAAGCGTAAAAATAGCGAGACCTCTGCTCTAATTTGAAAAATAATTCATTTAACGCCCGGCGCTCACCTCGCGAGGAAACTTAGTTTACGAGAACACACTCGCGAAAATCGTCCACTTGCCAAACAAAAAAAAATATTCAAATTCCCCTTCGCATCATCGAGCAAACAAGACGAGAGTAAAAAATCGTGAGGGATTTTTAGCGGCGCGCTTGATTGCGCCCGCATGTTGCCTCCTTTTTTCTCTCATCCCACGCGCAGGATTTCCCCCGAGACTTTTCTACCATGCGCGATTTTTATATATTTTCTGCGTAGCAGCGCGAAACTCGTTCGTCATAATTTTCCAAGCCGGACCGAGCCCGTAATTCGCGTCGTTGTCTCTCTTTCCACTTTTTCGCCTAATCTGCGCGTTTTTTCGGAACGAAATTTTCCTGTTTACCGAGGCTTTCTCCCTTTCAACGGAGGAGTTTCTCGTTCTCTCCCTCTCGCTTTTTATTCGCTGAGGCGCTGAATTGCGTTAATTTACTTGAGTAGCGCATTTGCTAATGGGCGGACGAACAAGTGGGAGAGAGAGAGAGAGAGAGAGAGGGAAAGACATGTTTTCGCGGTGATGCCCAAATTAGATTGTTCGGAATGTTTTCCATAAATAATGAGGTTAGTGCGAGAGGTAGCGACGACGTTTCGCCAAACTCAGTTTACGAGTTATATGCATATATGTAAATTAAAATTTTGACGTGCATTTTCACATGTTTTAGCTGGGGTTTGCGTACAAACTGTGCTTTTTTTTAATTTCGTTAAAGTAAGTATGCGAATTATTAGGTTACGATGAAGAGTACAAGTGTTTTGAATTAATTTAAATTTCAAAATTCCGTTGGTTTAAATTAATTTAAAATTCAATCGTTTTATACGAGAGAAATGCGTGAAATCCAATTGTTCATTAGTATATGTCGGTTAATTAACTCTTTGAAGCGAGTATTTTTCTGCTCGTTTAATTCGAGCCAGAGCAAGTGTGTGCTCCAAACTGTTTAAACATTGCTAATTTCGAATTTTAAAATTAAAATTGTCTAATTTACATTATTTCGTTTAATGCAGCGGTCATTTTCAAATTGAATGTAAATATGAATATTGATGAATATTGTTTTATAATACATCTGTATGAATATTTCTGGAATAATAAAGTAACTGTTTTAGAATACAAATATTCCCTTTTCGATTTTTTTTTATTATATTGATTAAACTTTCGATAAATATTGTATTCCATAAAGGTAACGTTTAAAATTTAATATTATAACGTTAAACTAAATCTGAACGATTTTTGAACTTCATTTAGTTAAATACAGGCAATCCCTTTTATTTAATTAAAACTTTTTCCAATCAAATTAATCGGTTGAGTACTTTTATAAAAGATAAAAGTACATATCCATTTACTGAATTGAAGAATATATTAAAATCTGAAAAAAATCATAAGAATTTATTTTTTAAATATAAATTTAAATATTATGGAAGTAATATTAGTAGGTGTTGTATCTTTTTTGGTAAATGCTTCAGTTAGCATTCGCTTAAGGATGTACTGGCTATAAGGTCCCTGCCAAATATTTGTGAATTCGATAAACTGCAATAATTAATTGTATGCGAT
>UXGD01001852.1:0-30606 GCA_900474315.1 Torymus auratus
TATTAAACCTAGTGTATTTGTATATTAAATTACGTTCAGTTACATTATTCTTAAAATTCAGTAACATTTGTAACTTGACAGTTTCTTAAATTTAAGGACATTTGAGAAGGTCTGAAACCCAAATATCCGGGGGTGCGAGGTTTTCGCCAAAAGGGAAGCTACGGAGACGTGCGACAGTAAACAAGTCAATTATTTCAAAAACTTATTATTTTGCGTCTGCGTACCTTCCTCTTCTACGTGGACCTCTAATTTCTTAAACCAGCGACTCGTTTTTTGTGTAACTCCAATATATGATCAAGAATTTCAAGACCAGACGAAATACTAGAAATTTTTTTCAAGAATTTCTAAGAGCGAGACAATTATTACAGAAATGTTGTATTGTTTCGCTCTCGTGCAGCACGCGTTGCACTTCACGCGCAATCCGCAACAATGCACTCAAATTAATTCTCCACTATACGCACGCACACAAATGTACACTCCTCAATGAATCACCGCAACCACTTTTGAAAACTATCAATTTCCAGATCGTTATCTCCTCCCCCCTTCCTTCATTCACCCCGTTATTAACATTCCGCATCATCATCACACCAACTCCTCATCCTATATAATACAACGAAAATTAGCGCGCAAAATTACAAAAGACGGTTCGATCGCCATTTACCACCACTCACGCGCTACAACCTTCGTAATCGAAAACAAAGCCTATCGCGCTATCCGATCACAGCCGGAAAACGTTTTTCCCTCGTTCGTTCGTGTGATGCCGCGCGCCGCTATCTCGCGCGCACTTGTGTGCGTGTCTCTTGTGGCTTATCGCCGCCGCGGATCGTAAAGTATATACCGCGAGAGGAGAGAGAGGCACGACCTTCGAGAGATATGTTGTTTTAGGGCTTTTTCGGCTGTTGCGCGTGTATATACGGCTCGGGGGGAGCCGCCGAGGCGACGGTCCGTCTTTGGAGTGCCGCCGTGAAGTGTATGCGTGAGTGTTTGACTTTGTGGGTATAAGCGCGAAGAAAGAGATTAGTGCGGGGTGAAGTGACGAAATTTATTTTTAGTATATATACGGTTTGTGAGGCTGCGCTAGTCAATGAATTATATACGGTTTGATTTTTGTGGGAATTCTCTATAACGCGTTTGGGGCTATAGAGGATGTGGAAATTAAACTTTTTCAATTTTTATAATGGTTATAATTTAACACGAAAAATCACACTCTTGATTGTAATAACTTTTTTTCTATCTTTCATAAGTCTTGATAAAATTATAGTTCTGTGTTTACTTTCTATAGAAAGTAAACATCTATAGTGCTTATAAGCACTGTATATAATAAAATTAATTAATTCATTTCGCTCCTACTTTAGCTTTTACAAATTTAGTGTTTCCACATCACACAAATTTCCGTCATCCAATCAACATCTAAACTACCAAAAAAATCAGCCTCCCACATCAACACACAACCAAACCCCATAATTTTTCAGCAAATAAACAACCACACCCCCATCTAAAAACCTCGTCGACACGTCGTCCCGCACAAAAGCTCTCTCTCTCTCTCTAATCTCGGAACAATTACGCGCGGGCAATTACATCGGGGACGACGGCCCCCTTATTGTCGGCGGCGAGGTACTAACGAGTCGCTCGCGCGCAGGTTTGTACACCGAGAGTAGGTACGCGAACGCGCGTGCGTGTATTACGTGATTAGCCGACGAGTGAATTTGCCTGCCTAGCGCGCGTATAGAGCGCTAATTCGGTTAGGCCGATTAGCGGTGGGTTAGCGGTCGACGGCGTTGTTGGCAGCGCTTAGTTCTTTCGAGTGAGCGTCGGTGCATCGGTAGAAAGGAGTCGATGAACCCGTTGCCGATGGTTATAGCTATTGGGGAGTAAGCCGGGTTGTTGTGGTTACGCTGATTTTGTGTGGAGTGTATAGGCTGGATATGTCTCAAATTAATGTTTAAAATAAAATTTATCATTGTGCTTTAGATTTTTTTAATGAAGTTATATTATATATCGTTGATAAATATTTTTGTACATTCTCTGTAATAAAACTTAAAATTTTTTATTAAATTGCAGAAATTAGCATTAATTTTAATGCAATTAAAAATGTAAATTTCCATTAAATTTGCATAAAAATTTCGAACGTTTTATTATACAGAATGTATACATGAAATTTATCTTAAATATCAAAAAAATTTTAACAGTATAGATAATTTAATAAAAACTTAACTCCAACACCTAATTTCCTTTACCCATACCCCAACCAGTAAAAAATAAACTTTCGCTCCTAAAATTCCTCACAATCCGGCACGCCCGCACCTCCCCCATAAACATATACCACCATGGCGCCATATAATGACAGGCGCAGGCGCGAACTCTCACGCTCTCTCCGAAGTAAAATAAAAAAAAACAGCGTCGGAGACAATCGAACAGCAAGTAACAGCGTCGCGCTCGCTTCGTATGCACGCGCGCATTCCCTTTTCGCACAAAGGAAAAGCAGCGGCGGCGCGCATTCTAACGAGATTACGGCGCATGCGAAAAAAAAATCGGCTGAGTCAACGTGCTGAACGGGGCTCGGATATCGGAGCCGCGCGTCGTCTCGTCGACGTTGCTTTTGTTCGTTGGGAAAAGTCGCGAGCGTATTACAGAAGGTTTGGAGAATGGTTATACGTACAGGGCGAGAAGTTTATAGGTTATGAGGTCGGTGATGATGATTGGTTGTGAAATTTGGACGAAGAGTTACGTTAAAAGTGCTGCGTTAGAATATCGGGGATTCCGATTATTTTAATCTCATCGCGGGAATCTGAAGAATAAGGTTTTTTATTTGAAAACAAGGAAAATTCGATATACAATAATTTAATATAAAGAATTCAAACAATTTTCTTTCCAACGCCAACTCCATTTTCCTTCCACAGACTTCAAAAACCCTCAGCAAAAATCTCTCCCTTTCCTCATACTTTAACCTCGCACTCGCATCCCCCACGCGCTCACCCGCAAATAAAATTCCATTAACCCTTGCGGACCACCGAAAAACATTAACCTACCTCTACCTCCATCCCTCCTGCAATTAGCCCGATACTGCACTTAACGCGTCTCTTTCTCTCGAGCTGCTACGCGAATCACGACTCGGCTTTAATGGGCCGCGAACGGCGGACGCAGGTAAAGGCTTCTACACAAGCGTGTCGTAAAAGTACCCCGTGAGAGAAGTAAAATGGCGCTAAGGAGGGCGATTTCCGGGTTCTTTAGTGCGAACGATCGAGAGAGAGAGAGAGAGAGAGAGAGAAGAGGGATCGCCTCGAGTGTACTGACTGTGTCGAGGGCGAAGAGAGAAAGAGGAGAACGTTTTAGAGAGGGATCGGCTTTTTCGACGGGCCGAGTCTTGATATGTAAGAGTAATGGCGCGATGGGTTGTTTCGAGTGGCTTGTAATTCGTTCGTTTGAGGGGAGCTTAGGTTTAGGCGGGGGTGGTATATACATACTTGCAGATGGTTTTAAGTGAACGAGATGAATGTTAGGGAAAATCAGTTGTAAATATACTTTTTTAACTTTATAGACAGCTATAATTGTTATTAAATTCGTCATATCAAAGTTCATTGTTAAGCTGATTATAGCTTTGACCTGATTATTCGATAGCACTTGGAGATATATCATTTATTCCCCTTTAACACTAATACAAAGATTTATTCTAGTCCTTGGTAGAAATGTTAACCATAAGTTAGATATTTTTGAGTCAACTTTATGGTTAAAAACTCACATTGCTTATATTTCATAATTATGTATCAATCTGAAATAAATTATGGTATTTACACTTCATAAAAATGGGATTTTTAAGTACCAGTAAAACTTTTAAACCTATTATATTGCTTTTATATGATGATTTTGGCAACAAATACTTATACATTTATTTAACAGGTTAGCTACAAAATATAGGTACTTATCTACCAGAAATAAGATACTCTTTATATGATTCCTCCAAAAATTGTATCTATACTCATATATTAATATTCATCTTCCAACCAACATAATTAACCACAACAACAACAACCGTTAATGTTACCATTATACACGTATTTGTACGCATTCGATCCACTTAGCCCCCCCTGCCCGTGAAAAATCTTCCCACAAAACACACAGACTCCCTCTCTCGCAAGTCCATTAACGCATACCGCACGTAAATCTCATTACCGCGCACGCACCTAACGCAAGTACTCCCTCTCCCCCACGTAACAAAAACATACTACCACACGTCGGTGAGAAACCCTAAAACTGAGTCTGCGGCGCGCCGCGTCTTAAGAAAACGCAGACAAAAAAGAGAGTCTTTAGAAACGCGCGGATTTCCGATCGAACGCTTTGCCCGCATACGTTTATGAATATACTTTTGGCCTTCGTGACTTTTTTTCTTCCACGAGGAGTATAGCAAGAGGCCGGAAGGCTTCTTCTACGGCAATGGGGTTTAGGACGTGTCTCGGTGAAGCGTTGCGGGGATTATCGTGGGCGTGAAGTGGCTGGTTCTGGTAATCTCTATAGGTGGGGGTAATGAATAGCGGCGTTTAGTCGAACGCGGATAGCTGTGATTTTTTTTCGGATCGGATCGGATTGGTTAATATCTCTTGATGTATTTTTCTTTAATAGCAACTGCAACGTTATGTTGAATAGGAAATTGAATTTCACACAGACATAATTATATTTCTTCACGTAAAAATCGGCTGTTTTATAACAGCATCCAGTACTAATTACTATAGGTGAAATAAAATCTAGCTTCAATTACACGACAAATAAACCAGCGCTGATATACATAACTTCATTAGCATAACCGTATCTACCACAAATTATACAACAAACTCTCTCTCTCTACCACAGTTATACACCATATATACAAACATCTCGAAGCACACAGCCGAATAAGTAAACCCGGAGAAAGAGAAAAAACGCCCTCGTCATCGCGAGTCTCCTGCATGAATCACCCACCGCGAGACAGTATAAACATCGCCGCCGAGCTGCTGCTGCTGCTCTCTGACGAATTTCACGATATAATTAGGAAGTGACGGTCCGCGCGTGAATTCGTCTTTGTTCGGTGCCGTTATATACCCGATTTTTCGAGGAGATGACGCGAGATGCCTAAGTGTCTGAGTTAGAGCAAGAAGAAGAAGAAGAGTTGTGTTGTTGAGCTGATTTTCATGGGAATTAAGTGGACCATTGGTACAGTGTAATTAAATGTTGGTTATTAGGTATTAGGAAAACAATTCTTGCACGTATCTTGGATAATAAGAGAAATGTTTAAAAGAGAGAAATGGATGTCTTATGGAGAACTGAATAGAATATGTAAACGCTTGAATACGAAATATGTGGTACACAGCAATCTGAATTTCTCAAACCGTTCCCTACACTACAAACTACAATGGAGAACAAAAAATGTGAACTCGTTTTACAATATCTGTGCCATGGAGATTACTAGAGAATGATGATGGTTGTTTGGGAGAGTCGCGTACATAATACATGCGCAGCGGGCTTACTACTAGAATTCCTCCGATCATTAATACGCATAAATTATACGTCTTAATACTTAATTCCATCCACCTTATGAATGAATACACCGAACGAACGAGATAATCCGACCGATCCGTTTAAGGGATAATAAAGGACGGAGATAGATTGTATATATACGTGTGTAACGGCGAATGCGATCAATTTTATTTTGACTCTTTTTCGGCTTCTCTCTCCATCGATAGATATTATCGTTTTCAATTATACTCGGGTTCCTTTCTAACCTACGCGCGCATTGTGACTAATCCTAACTCAAAACTTGTCTAAATTATTCTAATGGTTCCAGCTCTTTTGTGAATTGGAAAGGAAGTAGACGTTAATTTAGAGATGTTAAAATAAATCATATTTTCAATCAATGAACATTTTATAAAACATTATATATTGATATATTAGTGTAGAACTCTCGACATTAATCTAATAGAAAGAACCATAAACATTTCAAATAACCTTCAAATTATTTTCTTCATCCCACCAATTTTAACAAATGCCTTCACAATCTCAAACCAGCCAACCCAACAAACCCTATACCTACACCCACGTCTCCACGCACGCGCCATCAATGAACCACCGCCATCACATCTCACCACGCGCACGCGTCCGGGTAACTGGATTTTCGGTGCACACGTATACCTACACGCATTCGCGCGAGGTATAGGCATAATAAAACTGGTTTGCCTTCGCCCGCGTTCCCGTTCCTCCTCCTCCTCCTCTTAGTACAGCTCGAGGTTAACGCACGCGATGAAAACGCGCGCGCCGGCGCCGCTTTAATTTCCAGCCGGGTGAAAGCCCGCCGTTGCAGCGTTTTTCCTGAGAGAGGACGGAGAGGTCTTTACCGAATGTCGCGCGTAAGGGGTTAAAGATAGAGATGAAAGTGGTGGGTGCGAGGTATGTGGGGTTTCGCAGGGAACTGTAGTGTTATTTAGATAGGATGGTGGATGCGTTTTGCGAACGCTTGAATTATGAATGCCTTGTACTCTCTAAATACGAATAAGTGAAAAGTCCCTCACTGGTCAGATCAAATCTATATACTAACACTTTATAATTCACTTGTAGCAACAGCGGAGTCAAGCGTAATAAGCGAATCTTTAGTAAACCATCGGTCGATCGGCTTTTAACTTATTCATTTTTAGCGTGTATACTATAATACAGTGGCAAATTAAACCATAGATGTATGTCAAAAAGTGTTTAAACGTACTCCGACCTAGTATACAATTCTACTTCCTGTCCCCACTTGGCACTTGATTCCAGTAAAATTTCTGCCAATTCTATAAAACCTTGACACAACTATACACACACACGACACGCCTAATCCACTCCGTATTATCAAACTATACCCTATAGCCACGACACACCGGTCGGTCCACTTACCCTAAAACTTATTTATAATCAGCCCAACCGGATTCTCGGATTTTGTCGATTTAGCACGCGCGCGCAACGAGATCGGCACACACCACGAGCCGCGGTTATAACCTCCACTATACTGCAACGGTTTAAATATAGCGCGCGCTAATTCATTGATCTTATTTCACGCGGTGTGTGTCGCGGTCGCTTGAGCGATGCGTCTACGGGCAATTAATATACATCCCGTGCTGAGAATTGGTTCGAGGGTTGGGTTGAGAACCGTTTACGTTCGAAGTGTAAGCAATAAAGAGAGATAATAGCGAGGTTGTTGTTTGGGTATATACTGACTAACGCGATTACTAATTAATTATCGCTCGATTGATTCACGGCCAGTGCAGTGTAAAAATCAAAACATTTGTACCCACACGGCAGAGACTATATAGAAAAAAACCTGTTTTCTCCGTGATCATCATAAATCACTCCCCTAATACAAAAAAAAAGAACACTATCTGGCTATTATACCTCCTCTTTCTGGAACGACGAGATGACCTCGTAGTAGAACTGTTCAGCCATGGACAGGTCGATCTTGAGGGACGTCCCATCATCGTCAAGGTTACTCGTCACCTCCTCGTCCTCGTCCAGGTCATCGTAATCCTTGATAGCGATGCTCCGTCGTGACAGCATCTCGATGCAGCCACCGCCGCCCCCGTTCACCAGCTCCATCCTTACACCCACGTGTGTGCACTGTACTTTATACTGTTATTCACAGTCACTCACTCACTCACTTGTTGTTATCTCGTAGGCGCGCGCGTAAACACGCGTCCACATCTCTCTCTCTTTTTATCGCGGTTGTGTATGTAGAGCAGCACTCCGGCGCTATTATCGACGACTTTGAGATGTCATCTTTTTGGTTATGTGTGTATATATATATCTGTATAGATACAGTCAGAGATGAGTGTATCAGCACGTGGACTGAGGCAGCGAAACTTTTATAGAAAAAAAATAAACGCCTCGCCGCTATATCAGGCCACGTGCAAGTGGCTCGAACGAGTTTCTCGCGCGGACGCGATAGAGATTATCGGGTAATGTATGCAGAGGGACGAAGGAGTGTCCAAAATTGGCCTGGCCGACGATGTGGTGGTGTGCGTGTGTATCGTCGATGCCGCTTCTTCTTTTTTTTTGTTTGTTAAAAAAAAAAAGACGTATAAAGTGGAAGATTGAGAGGAGGGACGTGAGCGCGCCGGTATAAATATAGCAAGCGGCGGCTATATGAATTTGAAAAAGTGTGTATATATATATGAGGGAGAAACTGCAGGTTTTTTTTGTATGGCTGCTCGGACCTTTTGGAGTATAGGAATGCGTTGCACATATAAAATTAAAATTATTTATATATAAATATCCTTATCACAGTGCACTTTCAGTCACTCACAACGTAAACAAAAAAAAAGTCGCACACACACACTTATCAATCTCAGCCGTCTGTAACCATCGAGAGGCCTAATGACGCGTGTCGCGCCGTTTATTATTATTATTATACTTTGGTGGTGCTGCTGCCGGCAGCACACACACACTGCGCGCGCGTTGACAAGCGAGAGTGAACTGAGGAGGAGAGTGAAACGCGCGGCGCCCGCGGGGCCGTAACGAGAGAGGCTCGCCGCGAGCGCTGAGAGGGAGACATTCCTAACCGAACAACGGCTCCTCCTACTTTGCCTCCTCGAGGCTGCCGCCGCTCCCTTCGGTTGAGAGAGAGAGAGGAGAGTGTGGTGTTGCTGCTGCTTGGCTTTTATTGGGGTAAATTATCGCGTCGGAGAGGAGGATGTGGAGGTAGAGAGGAGAGGGTTTGATTAATTGGAGGGTTTTTTTGTTGGAGGGATTAGGGACCGATCGGTGTAGGTTATTGAATTATTGATGGGGACGGGGACGCTATGTTGGTTTGTGAATTAATCGGTTTCATTAATTATTGAAAAGTTGTTTCGTGAAATCGAGACTAGAGATATATGTATTTGAAAAATTATAATTCAGTTTTCGTTAAATGAAGTAAAATATTTTACCGTAAATTCTTATCGAAGTGAAACGCAATTTTATTGCGAATTGGAAACGCACGACTTTAGATCAATTAAGCATTTAAAGAACGCTAAAAGCGTTATAAAATACCCCCGCGCGTATTTTCACTAAAATTTCACTTGATATTTATTTAATTCTCGACCGTTGTAAATAAAGTATATTGAGCGCGCGCGCGTGAAAGTCGAAATTATTGGAAAACAAGTGTACTTACACAGAGTAAAAGAATATATAAACGTTTGTTCGCTTGAAAGAAGGAAAAAAAAGGAGGCGGATCCCGCGCTCGTATAGAGATAATACCTCTTTAGCCGAACGCTTTTTTCGTAGCGTAATTCGTTTCGTGTTCCGCTGGCGGAAAGAAGTAGCTACCGAGTACTGCGATAATTAGATAATGGATTAGAAATAATGGAGTAGATTAATCTAATTTAGCGGGGACGATGGGTTATACGGAGTTTAAGTCTGCTCTGGTCTTCTTCTTCTTTTTTTTTTGTTGAATGGCATTATAGCGACTGTAAATGGTGCTTTTTCGAAGTAGAGGTTTTAATAATAAAAAACTATTCGATCTATTTGAACTATTTAATCTGATACTGTAAGTGTAAATATTGCATCGAAAATTTTTCTGTGACTTTTTGTGTACTAATTTTTCATTTACGTCGCGAAAGTCTAACATTATTTCTATAATAGGCGTAAAATGATTCTAAAACATGATATTCGAACTGTCGAAATATTGAAACTCGCATGTTCAAGTAACTTTACACCTGACGAATCGCAAATATTATCTGTATTTCGTCAAACGACACACGAGCTCGAATTCTCATGTCGACAATAATTTCGCTTATCAAAGGCATTTTTATATATTATGTGTGCCACCCATACTTGTCGTAATTTGCTTCGAAAGAATCGCCTTATTAACCGAACCTTACCTATAATACAACGTGCATAATATATTTTCGCAAACTATCAATCTTCCGATACCGATCGAATTCATTAGAAATTATATATAGACACCATACTCGCGTAATTAATCCGCTGTATTATAATAACGAGTTAACAACGTCATAACCGCGAAATTTTCATTATTATAAAAGTATACATAATAATTACACACTGTGTGTTGTTGGCTTATAAATTGTGTTATCCCCATTGTTGTACAACCTATTACCGGCTCGCATTGTGTACTTTCGAAGTTTGCCGCGTAGCTAATAATGCCCGGTATAGCATAATAAACTAAAATCTATGCTTCGCTCCCCGGCGCGCTGCGCTCACTTTGTTTGTCTTCGTCTTATTTCATTATGGTTATATTATAGAGGTATAAAGTTAACAATGCCTCCTTTTAACTCTTTTTTCTTTCGAGCAATTATTAAGATACTTCGACGGGTAAAACTTGACTTGGAAGAGCGAAACATATTTTCGAATCAACCGTCACGATACTAAATCACATGTAAGATAAGGCCAGTAAAGATGAGCGAAATATTGACAATTCTAGAGATAAAAGAAGATAACATATACCTCCAAAACCATTACTACCATATCGTCAACATCTTCGATCCCTCCTTCTTTATATTCTATTTACTGCCAGAACGTCAACGTACTTCCGCGACTGTGGAATTTCCTAGCGATTTTCGCTACCGAAGGTCCATTACCGCCGCAGCTATCGCGCGCTCGTCGGAAACAGAGCGCAGATTCATTTGTCACTGTACGTCAGCGAGCAATTTCTATAATTAGACGCTGCAGCGCACTCTTAATCCTCTCCGTTCTCGCAAAAATTTAGATCGCTTATCAGAGCACGCGAACCGCTTAATCCAAGAATCGTATAACTTTCCTCATTCCACTATATACGTGAATCATACATCGTCTCGCTTAATTATACTCACTCGAATCGAAACATCTCCTCTACTCCGCTAATCTATTTACACTAACAAAAGCATCCCCTGTATTTTCCAAATTTTCGTAACCGCTTATCGGCCAAAAACGCCGGACGCCACGGGCATAACTCACCGCGGCGCATGATTATCGATTCGCGCTGATCGGAATTGATGCGCTTGGCTCGCGCGCACTGCACCTGCGCGTGGATTTCGATAAAGCGACGCGGGGGTAGTAAATAATGCACGAGCGAGTCGTTCCGAGGTAAGTGGGGGGTGAGAAATAGATAGGGTGGATCATCGCTTCGGCGGTTGAGATAATTAGGATGAAGAAGTGAGATGTTTTGGGTTATTGTGATATATATATGGATGGGGTATCGGGAAGAGAACGAGGAAGTAGGTTGTAGATTTTATCGCGCAGGTAAGTTCTACGTAACGGTCAATAGGTTATTGTCGATACATGTTGTTGTTGTAGATGGATACGATACGGAACTATATATAAAGATGCATTACCCACAGCTTATTTTGCAATTTCGGTAAATTCACAAAAAGAGATACGCGCGAATCTTCGAAATCAATAACTCACTCGTCTCTATATATACTACAAACCAACCCACCTCAGGCTCTCACTCACACCGCTACGTCGTGCTATCTCCTCGACAACGCGCAAAAACGCCGACTACCTACCCACCCACACATACCTACATACAGAGAGCTGCAGGTGCGAGATAATCCCTAGCTCGCTGCTGCTATCGCGACACGCGCACAGCGTGTATTGATCTTCGGACCGCAATGGTAGGGCGCGCACACAGAGGAATTCGGCGGCCGGGCGGGTTGAACATGTGCCGGCGGGAGTAGATCGCGATAGCTACCGCCGCCTATACTAGTCCTTTCGATGTCGCGACGGTGCAGCTCGATCTCGGATGGCTAGGGTCGGTGGGTTGCGTATAACTGTGGTATATATAGAAGGGGGTGGCCGGTGTGAGAGGTATTTTGGTAGGTGCGGGGTGGTGAGAGTTTTTAGAGGGGTTGGTGTGGTTATGATGAGTCGAAGGTGGGAATATGTGTTTTGTTAATTAAGGGTTAATGTATAGGGGTATGGAAATGCGATAGAAATCTATCTTTTTGCGCCCACCTTAGAAAAATGTGTGTATATTAAATTTTCTGATATACGTTTCAAGGTTCTAGTTTTAAATTTCTCATCTTTATTCATATTACGATATCGTATAAGTTTTCATCATACCAATTAAACCTACATTTATATCATAACGACGTCATTAGACTGTCCCATCGAATATTCATAATCTAACCTTTCAATTAACATTAAAAGACACGCGTGAACATCGACTTGAAGGTTATACCACAACTATCGACCGGAAAGCACATCCGGAAGAACCTCACTTATATATACTCGCGCGAAAATTTTCTGCGCGCCTGCAGCCTATACGTCCACACACAACCGCGCACATCTGCTCGCCGGAAGCATAGACATCACAGAACCAAGAGAGCCAGATGAATGGCGTTTGATTGTATAATGCGAGCCTCGCGCGCTGAATGAATGAGCAGGCGACGTCGAACTTCTACTGCCGCTCGTCAGCCCTTTCAGCGACTTTTTGCACTCGCGAGCAGCGCCGAGTGTATACACAATGAGCGCAGTGAGAATGTATTAATCGCAGGAGGCGAGGGGTATTATCGAAGCTGCTGCTGCTGTTACTGAGTGGATATGATAAAATATGTAATATGTTTTTTTTTAATTTCTGTGGTAAGTTGAGGCAATGTCGAAGGGACATCGCGGATCTATTAATTGTCTAGATGGTGATATTTCGTTACGACGTTAAACACAGATATTATTATTATTATTATTATTATAATACTAGCGAATTTTACTTTTTTGATGGGCGAATGAATAAGTTGGGGAGGAGACGCGGTCACCGTTAGATTACGGGGCAAAAAGGGATTTCGAAACTTATGTTATATGTAACGTCCTCTATATCTGATCCGCTGTTTTAAATTTTAAAATTTTCAAGTTTCGAATTGAAACGCGCGCGCCGAGACAAATGAATTCTTGAATACCATTTGCATGATTCAAAAACTCCCGGTGAATCTTATATACGCAAGCGGAGAGAGTTGCCCGTATTTTAAACGCGCTCGCGCGAAATTGTGTATAGAAAAATATATAAATAAAAGATTTTTGGTTGTTGTTTCGAGGCTTTTTTGACCTTATAATATACAATTGAATCTCTGTAATTTTAGAACTATAGAACATTATAGAACTACGAATGATTTTACGTTACGTACCGGTTTACGTTTCTCTACTCATCCACCACACATATTATTATTTGACATTGTCTATTTAGTATAGTACCTTTGATCCTACATTAAAAGAACCCCGAATATTTATTTAAAGAACCTTCACCGTTACCTAAACAATTTTCCATCCACCCTCGGACATTTTCATAAACCCGGCTCCAACGCGCGTGTATTTATCGGCGCCTTTTTGGCCCAGACGGTCCGTTTATACAGGCGCATACCGCATGCATAAGAGAGAGAGAGAGGCGCTTTGCGGGAGTGCAATGCGAGGGACCGAAATAGCGCGGTGTAAAAAGGCGAGGGGGCAAAAGAGACGAAGAACAGAGTATAAGTGTATGAAGAAGGAAAGAGGAGGACGTGTTGATGGTCATGAGTGTCTGGAAAGAGAGAGGGAGAAGTATCGGTGCGCGCTGTCGAAAGTGTGAAGGTTGGTACGGTGATGGCCTTGGTGCGGTAAGGAGATGAATGAGAGTGAAATGAAAGAGAGGAGAAAGTGTGTGTAAGTATATACGGGTGGTTTGGGAATTCGCGAGGTGGGAGAATGGAAATTGTTTGTTTTGTGTGGTTGGCGTGATGACGGTTGGCACACATGTGTGTCTATAAGTAAATCTGTTGTTATTGTTTTCGATATATATTGTTGTGTGGTGCAAGACGCACGTGTTTGTACACACAGTAATGACTATCTTAATTAAAAAAGCCAGCTGAGTTGTGAAAACGTGGTTATCGGAAGTGAAGCATGAAACATACACGTATAACGGGTCGATTATTCACACGCGGAAATACAATTCCATATATGTTTTTTAAGGCAAATAACAAAAGAAAGCTCGGTCGCCTTAACTACACATTGCACGACTTGATTGAACGTTAAAATCATAACACCCTATATTTTTCGCTAAACCGACGAAAAAAACATCAAGAGAATGCGTCTATACGACGTCCATTGAACCGAGAGAGTGTAAGAAGACAGATTAAGACAAATTGATCCGGACGACGACCGCGAGACTGCACTTTGTCAAACCGCAACGCGCGCAGCACAATGATACCAACGCGACGTTTAAAAATTTCTATGCATAAATTACCAAGTACACACTTTCTCTCTCGTTTGTTCTTTCAATGAATTTAATCGAGCGACATCGTAGACTTCTATTCATGCCAGTCGCTAAGTATTCAACAAAGCTGACGTTGCGAAATATCGTTCTTTATTTATATATACGTGTGCGAACTCTCCTCGAGATGTGTATGTCTCTTTCTCGAACCGCGCGGTTTCGAAATAAGCCTGTGATGTTTATCCTCGAGAATCGTAAACTCGGTTATACTTGCGTCTCTCGAGTTGAACATTGAATTCGCCTTTTTTCGGTAATTTCGCCGTCGCGCGTCGAGATTAGCTTGAACACAGAATATGACCTAAAATAGATGCGACCACGTGTGAAATCAAAAGATTATATGTGTATGTATGGGGAAAATTTTCCAGAGCATATAGACGCGGTTCGGACGTGAGAGAAGGATTTTGTTCCCGATTCGAGGGAAATTTTTTGCGGACGTGCGTGGGCATACCGAATGTTATATAGTAGGATTTTGTGGAACCGCGGGATTGAAAGGTGCGATGATTTTCAGGCGGGATGTTTTTCATTTCTTTTTTTTTTTGTTTGGGAAGTAAATTGGGGTGCTTTGATTAGACGCGGCTAGGGGTTTTAATATTCGGGTGGGAATGCGGTATAGGTATCGGTTTTGATTGATTTTCCAATTCGAAGAAAGGCATTCGAATGCCGAATAATAACCTATGTGGGATTAGTGATAATAACGATAATAATATTTTAATGTACCTAAGGTACTTCTACTGGTATAAAATAACAAAATTTTGGTCCCTTCTTTGTATAAAAACTATCCTCATCACGACACAACCTATTTGCTTTATATGTATTGAACATGAGGAGAATTTTTTTATATTTCTTAACTGATTCCTACAATGTATGATTATTCAAATTTATTTTTCAACAAGTATATACATATTTTCTCTATAATATTCTACCAGAGGTACATTCTTTGAAGCGAACAGATTGTTTCCATAATTTTGAAAATCCAATAAAAAATTGGTTCCGAAATGTGAAAAATCAAATAAATAAATCTATATTTAAGAAAGGTCTCTCTTTAAATACCTCTGCATTCCTACACTAATGATTATACATCGAACACAATGACTCCACCCTCAGTACCTCACACCGACTCTATAACCCGGTATCCACACTAAATTTACGAAACCCTCTCCCTAACACACTACTCAATCGCTAAGATCAGGATTTAAACTCTCTCCTTTCCAGTAACCAACCATTCCTACATAGTCCCAACTCCAAATCTCCAAACAACCGATTACACAGGACAATTAAATAAACTTTAACTCCCAGCTCTATACACACGCATATATATATCTACACCCTACAAGAATCCATCGCATTTATTCTCACCGATCACCGATACACACATACTCGTGAGTCTCGTCTTTGAATAATGCATGGCGCGTCGGGCACAAGACACGGCGCTTTTTTATGTCCGCCGTCGCGACACGGCTTCTTGCGCCTCTCCCGATATACTTTCGCTCGGGTCGCTGCACGGGTGTAAGTACATAAGCGCGAGAGTCGTGCTGGTATAATTCATAGGCGGGCCCCGGCGCCCGGGGAATGCGCGGAGGCATGCGACAAGAAAGGCGCGAGACGATGATGATTATGTCGTTATAGGCTGTCGCGATGAGGTGACGCGATGAATTAAGGAACGCCGTGTTCTTTTTTAATCGTTTATTATAAGCTTTCTTATTTAATGTTTAGTATATAACCGTTCTAACCTAAATTAATAATTTCGAAATTTGAGACTAGTGCCAAGTCACACGTGATGTGTCTCAACGTCTTGACCTTCCGTTGCACCCAAAGGGTAATCCCGAATTCCACACAATCGCCAAGCGGCTAAACATCACGCTTGCGTGGTACAATCAAGCCCTTCGTCCCTACAACCTACACACATATACATGGATACCCCGTTCATTCATAATACACGTAAGGCGCGCGCGTGCGCTACCGTTCTCGTGCATTATGCAGACACGACACGCCGGATACCTCCTCTCGCGCGCGTAAAGCCTAGATATATTGCGTTCATGTACATGTGTGTGTATGCATGTTTGCACGTGTGTGCGTACACGGCGGGGGTATTATTCAATCCGCCCTTCGTGACGGGGGGAGGCGAGAGAGAATTAGGAGAGAAAAGAGTTGGAATGGGGGGAGTGTGCGATATTGCGAGCGGAGCGCGTTTGATGAATTCGCGCGTGCAGTAGGTGTTGAGGTTGACGTTTTTACGGGAAGAGTTATGGAAAGTGAAGGTTTTGAAGATTGGCAGAGTTATAAGAAGGGATAAATCAAATTTTATACAGAGACGTATAACTGTCGTTTCTTGAGTATAAACAGAAAAAAAGAAACGAAGATTATATACTTTATATCGTACTGTATCAATGACCGAATCACGCGTGTAATATAAAAGAAACATTCAATCCGTCGAACAAAAAAGACATCCATATCCATCTCCATCCCAACAAAAACCCGTGTATATACATACGTACGTACAGCATGCTCAACCACTCCCGTATATATATACATATTCGAAAAAAAACGCCCGCACTGCCGGCGCAAAACAGTGCGCCCCGCACATGCGCGTGTTATATTATATACACACAAGCGGCGCTTTGTTCGTACATACATATACCGCGCGTCTCGAGGACGAGTAAGCGGCGAATGTCGCCCTGGCGAATCTTTATTTAGGTATAATATGCGTACGTACGCCGTGTGGATTGCCTCCGGCGGCGACGAGCTTATGGGTGGCGGTAGGAATACAAGTATTCGAGAAAAGATGAGGTTCGTATACAACTTTAATTCTTCCGGGGAGTACAGATGCTAAGTTTTTTTCTTGGGAAAATTAAAGTATACTATATTCTATTAATTATGCGTTTTATGTAATTTGAGTAGATTCAGGGGCACGCGGACTTAATTTTCAATGTATAACACTTTCTGGGAAATGAACTACGAGGCGCACGTAAATCGGGGCACAGCTCTGCCGAAAGTTGTCATCTGATCGTGCGCATGAGCGTGGCCAACTTTGCGCGCGCACGTACTTGCCGTATAATTCTGCGGCGACACGCGCGTATTCTCTCTCACTCGGCCGAGTTTTAATCTACCCGCGATCAATGTATTTGGTGCGAAGAATTACGCGTCGGTTGGGAACTTTTCAATAATTATCGCGATTGCGTGTGCTATAGTTAATGATGAGAAAATTGAGAAAATATAGGATTTCAGGTGTTCGTATTTTTGAACGATATCAAATTTTCGTTATGATTTATTGTTGGTCTTAGGGTTACGTAAGCGTTATGTAGTATTGATATGGTTTATGAGAATCAGTATTAATTGTAGGTATAAATAACACTGAACTGGGTGAGAAATTTATAATAAATATTTACGTTGTTACGCGATATCTCGTTATATGCTTTTTCTTGTTTACGTAACTTTACACTGATTTAAAAAGGTCTTTATATTCCATATCAATATAAAAGACAAAATATGTGTCAGTAATTTAATTTTGGTGAATAAATAAGTAAATGATGGAATACAATAGTATATTACGCACCTAGGGAGGAAAAAACTTGGACAGTCCATATCTCGTGTAAATACCACATTCGCGATTTTGAGGCGGGAGCGAAAGTGGCACTTTCGATCAGGGTATGGTGAAAACACATAATTATGTGCACGATATAGCAAGATTAATCTTGATATCGTATTCAAGACAATAATCGATACAATATTTATATACAGTAAAGAGAGAAGTACAGTAAGAATGTAAAGAATCTTGTCTTGTCTTAAAAATAACTTGCCATTTTCTAATCGTAATAATTTATCGAAAGAATCATAATTCAATATAAACTTCGGTAGTCGCTGACCACCATGTACTGACGAGATGTCTACCGCGCTCCTATATAATATCCCCTCGGACCAATTCACTTCTATTTCACTTCAGCATGCCTTCACCATTTACGCCAACATCGCCTCCCTCTGCTATTTGGGTTTAGGACTTTTTTAAATAATCGACTTGTTTATTGTCACACGTCTACGTAACTGAATATGATCAAGAATTTCAAGACAAGACAATAATACTTTTCATATTGACTAACAAGACCAAGACAAGAGAGAAACTTTCAAGAATTTCCAAGAGCGAGACAATAACCCTATCTAAATCTGATTTTTATTATAAAAAACCAACAAACTTTAATTCCAAAGTTCCTACCAAAATGTTCTCAAAACCCAATTAAAACCTCTTTCGTAACCATAAAAACCTAATAAGCTATTATACAACCTACAAAGCTACACACACAAACACAAAAATTTCACAAAATACAAGCGCATTACAATGCAGTCACGATCGATGCGCCTCACGGCATATACACTTTACTCCCACTCACACACTATACACCCGCAGCGAAAAATCGACGCGTGTTTGAAATTTCAGGCGCTCGCTGCGCTCTGCTGATCTGGCTTTTGCGAATCCGTTCTCGGACTGTTTGCGCGGCGTTTATTTGAGCTACAGCTCGACCGAGCTCTTGAAAAATCGCCCGTTTCTTCGGGTTCAACGTGACGACAAGCACCGACGCGTTTCCAATTTTACGCATCGGAACGAAATTGAATTAACGTATAAATAATACAGCGATCGGATTGTTATACAAGTATGTTATACAGAATACGTATACACTTATTAATACGAGCGATATATTATACACGTTTGATATATTCCATTTTGAAAATTTACCTTTACCCGGATTTCAAAACGGTTTAAATAATATTTGATATTTCGCTGTCTCTCCATTTCCTGCCGGGAGTTTATTGTTTATCGTTGCGTAATATCAATTTCAAAGTGTATGTAACAAGAACGAAAAAAAAAAAAAAAAAATACAACGCATTCCGACATTGTATATACGGTACCGTTATACCTGCTATACATGTATATAATACACAACTTCTTCCTTCGGTCCGCGCGCATCGCCGACAGTCGAATCCCAACCGCAGCGTAAAAATCGCGCGAGTGACAAACCCGAAGCGACAGATGGACTTGTCCGACCGCGGGAGACGGAAAAATCTCGGTGAACGTAATGCGATAGCGCAGCTCGCGGGGTGGAGTAGTGCGATCGCCTCGAATTAATGCTCGCGAGCATTGCGGGCGGACGTTGTGTGCAAGCGCGAGCCCGAGATTTTTGCTGTGGGGGATTTGGTTTTGAAGAGCTGAATGATTTTCTAACGAGTAATTTTAATAGGTTTATCATGACTTTATTGTTTAATTTATATATTTTATACTTTATACCTTTGATTTTCTATTTTGTCCATCTCTTTAATGAAGACGAATTATGTATTTATATTATACTGTTAAAATACCAGACGCTAAACTTCTAAGAAATCTAATATCTGTAACAGCAATTAATAGAAAAATAACTGCCCGTTATAAAATTCACTCCAACAACTTATTGATCGAAACGAATCATTGTTCTCTCCCCTTTTTCTTCGTAATAATTCTACGAAGAGACGAAAATACTCTTCCACGATCAATTATCTCGTTGACCCTCGTCTACCGCTCGTTTCTCTTTTGACCTGGTGACGATTTTAGAATCGAAAATATAAAAATGACAATTTCGGGTCTAACAGTGACGAGCTGTGACCATCAAAGTGCGGAGAATCAATTTGTTTTCATAAATTGTAATAAAGAGCGCGTCTGACTGCAGTTTATATCCTATCGATAACAATAACTTACGTTTTACTGTACATTTACGGGCTCGTAAAAGCGTCTTAAAAATCGCCGAACAAGTTCGAAGGCGTAAAGATATAAGTAAGAAATAAAATTACTTATGCACTGCAGCAAATAAAATATACGACGACAGCTAGCGGGCAACTTTTTCTCGTACACGCGAAGCTGTTTCCTTAATTATGATGTTCGCGTGTACGTCGATTAATCGAATCGCGCGTAAAGATAACGAGTCGTGCAAAAATATTGATACTAGCCATTTATATATATGTAGATATGTATACAGATTGTACATCCGTGGGGAATATAACTAAAAGGAAATTTATATATATATTTTCATATTTTTATTCAACGTTTTTACGCGGCTCAATATTAACGACGTCGTACCTAATTACGAATTCCTGCGCTGAATTTTCCGTTATATACCTTAATTTAAAATTGCATTTTCGCTTTTTATCATACACGGCTCGTAACGTCATCAAAATATCCATAAAAACATGAGAAATACCAGGCAGTATATACCACACACGACAGTTTCAAGTCACGCAAGTAAACACTGTAGATAGCGAAAAAATTCAAAATTCTTACCGAACCACTTCCCAATTACCCCACCTCATTCTCAATTATACCCATTCACCAAAAAATGCCCCCCTACACCACCGACAATTAAATAATCACCCTCGCCATTAATTAACACTCGCCACACGCGCCACATATAACTAATTGCCAAGCCACCGCATACAATGAAAATTCAATTTTACACTACATACACACACGCGGCTCGTCTCACGCCCCCGCGAGATACCAAACCCCACACACGTGTGTGAGAGAGTTAGAAGTCGAATCGCGATTCTTTGAATACGTACGGTGGGAACGGGACTTTTTTTTCGGGCAGGATATTTGCATGATAATTGCGGGCGGGAAGAGAGAGGGCTCGCCGAGGTTTCTTATAGTGCATTGAGGAATGCGTGTATGGTTATAATATAGCGTTTTCTTGATTCTTCGAGGAATTCGTATGTAGCGGGTATATTTATTATACACCGCGAAGGCGAGGGTCGAGTAAAATCTCCGGTTCCTGTGCGTGTCTATTCTTTACACTAGTGTATGTAGCAGAAAATGCAAATCGTTTTCTTAAACGTGTAATTGATAAATAGGAAATAAATTATGCGTTATAATAATAAATGAAGAAAACCGGCAAACTTTCTATACACGTCTAATTACGCCGAACCATTTGCGCAACACGCGCGACAACAAATGGACTAATAAAACCTGCGCAGACACTGACAAGCCGTAAAACAGCCGCGATGGGGAGCCAGGATCTCCACTCACACACACATACGGCGTTCAACACGTGGTACAACGGGGGGACCAAAGACAGCCTGTCGTTCGGTAATCATGCGTCACGGTCGGGGAATCCCCTCGATTCGAGCCACTTTTCTTTTTTCTTTAAAAAAACTATCACTCTCGTTGTACACTTACACACTTCGATTATCGCATTTGGACGTTTCCTTATATATGTATATACACAGAGAGAACAACGATCTTTATCACAGAGACGCGGCGCGCGCGACGTCCAGTGCGGCGAGCCGCGCCGAGGAAACTAAAGACGCCGGGGGGGCCACAGCAGCAGCAGCAACCGTATGTGCTTCTCTCTCTCTATACGCTGCACACATGTGCGAGCCGGATGATGATGATGATGGCGCGGGGCCGGGGAGAAGGGGACAAAGAACGCGCGCTCGGAGGCGATCGGACGGACTCGGCTTTGCTGGTTGTACAGGCCCCGCGGAGCGAGAGAGGATGAAAGGGAGAAAGAGAGAGATATCTTTCCGCGGGGGCTTTTGTTTTATTCCTTTTGTGCTAGCTGTACATTCGCGCTCGGGCTTTACGTTATGTGTATGTGTGTGTATGTGAAGAGAGAGGCTAGCGTGTTTTATATATATATTATCGACGGCGGGGGCGATGATGCGGGGCCTGCCTGCTATATAGTGAGATCCTTTTTTGTCGCGAAGAGAGCGAGATTGAATGGGTTCGGAACTATGTAAGAGTCTTTTTCGATTGGTCTTTTGGAGAGGCTGAAAAGGGGTACTACGATGGTACTTTTATTTTTCAGCTTGTAATTATGTCGATGAAATAAAACGTGAAAAGTGCCTGTCACGTGAGATTGATTCGATATGTACAATTGCTATTGTGCAGTGTGTGTGTGGGAGTTTAATTATTTGTCGATTAAAGCATGGATGGGCGAAGAAAAAGATGTGGTGTCGTTCTAATAAAGGTAAAAAAAAATAGTTATGTTTAAAAGTGTGAACTGGTATTTTATGTACTTGTACATAACGCTGGCTATAATACGTTGCATAATTCAAAAAGAATTCTACATAAAATGTTTTCCATTTATTCCTCCCTCATTTATTACACTCCACCTAAATAAACGTAAAAAATAAAAAATCCATCCAAATCCAGATTATACCACAGCTCTTTCACTCTTCCATGAATTTTCAAACCACCGCGACATTTATTAAAATATTAATACCGTGTTAAAAAAAAAGGTTACACACGAGCTCTCTGGAAAAATTGCGACACTCACTCGGCGCTTCCGCGAAAAAAAGGAGAGAGAAAACATTTGGCTTCGCCTTTATTTCAACTCAGCAAGTTGCCTTCAAAAGGCTGCTTTTTTCCACTCGCGGAATCAGTTTACGCTGGCGCGAAGGAAATTTGAAAATTCCCTCAAGAGAGACAGGGAAAAGGAGCTTGTTAGGAAAAAATTTGTGAAATGGAATTTCGGCGCCTTTTGCCGCCGGTTTCGCTGAGCAATTTCCTAAGGACCTTATACCCAAGGTCCTTTGTTTTTCAATTTACAAGGTAAAGTGTATTTATTAATAGTCTTTGCGTTCGCGTAAATTCGTTTGAATCGTTAAGTATACTAATAATGTGACGTATACGATGAAGTTTTTAATTAGCAAAAATGTTAATTCTTTATGCGCGGGTGAAAAATCCTCACTTCATTATCCGTATTATCATAATATGGGTAAGAAGCGTTATATAAGAAAAACTTCGAGTATACTTTTTTAGCTCGCGAGAGTTTTGCTGTAATAAAGAGGGGGAAAAATTAAACTTCTGAAAATTACCGGCGCATAATAAGATTTTTTTTATGGACTTCTCTGCGAGCTCAATACGCGCGTGTATTTTTCAGCGCGTAAAAACTTGTTGCATGGGAAAAATCTCAAGAATCTCCGTCATCTACAGTATACTACAAAGTTTCTTTACAAATGTCTTAATTAACCAGATACAGTGATCCATCTATTAAGTAATTAAAACAAAGTAGAGCAAATTTTACTGTACAATATGCACACTGTAACTAACGTCACATTAGAAATACATACGCTAACTAAACGAAATTTATATTTTTATGTCACACCAACGTTCCACTCACCCAACAACACCTAATACCGCATTATTACAAATTCCACTCTTTCTAAATCCTCGCAAAAACATTGCCAGCCAACCAATCCGTCCGACAAAGAACCTTCGAACGCGTTTCTCTCCGACTACAACCTACCTATACATACGACTGCCACGCTCCAATGCACGGGTGCGCACATATAATGACACAGCAAAGGACGACACGCGGGATGGACAGACGCGTGGGCGTATGCAGCGCGAAAGGAAGTAGCTGCTGCACCGGACGACGACAGTCGGTAGCGCAGGTAACGCGATTACCCGGCCGGGCAAAAACGCGCTCGCGTATTTTCGCGCTCCGCTGATCTCTGCGCTGTCGAGAAGTAGGTATATAAGGTGGGGACGGAAGTCGTTGATGTTTGGTGTTTTAGTCAGATTTTACCTATAGCTAAGAACGTATCCCATACGACTATTATCTCGTTATCTCACAAATGTTTCTCGTGTGTATAATTATTTCATTCGTGGGGTCAGCGTGAATGCATAATTAGTACATATCTCTCTCTCTCTCCGGTGATTTTAAACTTTGCTCGACGTGTGTAGTGAGAGAGGAGAGAGTGCGGCCGAACTTCAAAGGCTCCGCATTTAGTTGCGCCTGATGGGAAACTTCAGGCTATGAATACAATTGCGTTCTCTCTTTTTGCCCGAGCGTAATTTTGGGCGCTGCGTGGAGAGGAAGTTTTAAAATAATAAAACGCGCCACGGTTGTAATTAACGAGCTCGAGCGGCGCTCGAGTGGCGGCCGTGAGTACAATTGCCTCGTTTACGGGAATTTCTATATAAATATTTTCAATTAAGATGGTGTGTATAATTAACTGGGATTTAAAAAAGAAAAAAGTTGAAGTGGTGTTGGTTGTGGGGTCTTTTCTCTAGTTTTAAATTATGATGATAGGTGGGAGAATAGTAAAGTATGTCAGAGCCTATTACATTATCGAGATTCTCATATTTTCCATTGTTTTTATTCAATTTTTTTACTTTTTCATTAATTAACTTTGTCATCTGCTGTTTCTTACACCATTATCAGCATTGGATGGCTGCGATAATTATAAAAAACTTCAATCTAAATTGAAATACTGCAAATTTTTTATGTTCGAATCTGCAATTGCCTCCGCTGTCAATAAGATTATAGCTTTTTTTCTATTTGTAAATTATAATAACATCAATTATTATGTTATTAATAATAGTATTAATAATAAATTTGTAAATTAAAATAACCTATAATTTTACTATATGAAATCTCATGAAAATCCTATTCGAGTAATAAATTCTCATGAATAAAAAAGCGTAATCGCAAAATCCAATTTACTACACACCACCCACAACCTGTTCTTCAGATTCCAACAACTAAAACAAACTTTTTAAACGTCAAAAACCAACCGAACACGACACAGGCGCGAGAAAACAATAGTTCGACACTTGTAAGCACACCCGAGTCCCGTGCGTGCCACAAAAGGAATCAATCCTACAAACGCGGAACAAACACCTTCGTCCTCTCCCTCTCTCTTTCTAAAAAAAAAACACTCCCTCCTTGGCTCAGCAGGTGGGCTCGCGATCCCTGTAAAAGGATCGCGACGACGTCCCTCTTGAAAAAAGAAGGAAGAAGAAGAAGAGGAAGACCTCGAGAACTACTACTTCTACTATGGGTAGCGAGGGACGCGATTTTCTACGAGCCGGCAAATATTTGCGCGCAAGTGCATTCCTCCTCGCGCAGGCGAGAGCTACGTGAGACGGATCCGCTAGTAGGAATTACCGGCCGACTTATCGGGCTTATCGCCGCCGCTGAGAAGAGGAGGAGAAGAAGAAGAAGAAGTAGAAGCGGAAAAGGAGAAGAGGGAGAGAGACGGGGTTCTTTGCGAGAAGGCCGCGCGTACCGGGCTGATCGGCCAATTATGTAATTGTCGGGGGGGAAGAGGTATTTGTGGGATGGAAGGGAGAGTGAGTCAAGTGCGAAAAGGCTGTGTGGTGTATGCTGGAACACTGTGTTCGTTGTGAAATGTTAAATGTTGAAAGTACGTGGTTTAATGATTATTGAATTGGAAAGTGACTGGAGCAGTTGCACTTGAAAATTTTACGGCATTTCTTTGCATCAACGAGAAATCTTTATTATTTGAGAATAAAATATAGGCACTTGGGGTTGAGAATATTCAACGAGGTTCCGGTGAAAGCGAGACCTTCAGCAGCCTCTTCAAAAACTCTTCCAAAAAGGAATGTAAATTTACTGCAGAAATAAACTTCATATTATACTTTTCCGACCTTTTAATAAAGACAGTAGCACACTACAATCCCAACTTCAAAACCACAAGACAAGACTCGTCCATCGAGTCCTTCCCACACAGCCTACTTCCCTTCTCAAGGCAAAAAGCGGTTTCCGCAACTCGGTGGAATCTCCAGCCCGTCGGCTAATTAACTAATTGGCCGGGCCGGCCGTACGTACGAACGCGCGTAAATTGAGTGATCAAGTGGCCACTCGACGGAATCGAGGTCCGGATTGATAGACCAGGGGCGAGAAAGACGCGGAAAGGAGGGCATTTGCATAGAGAGAGGAGAGAGAGGATGGACTGCAGTGTGTGCACTGGTGTCTGGCGTTCGATTTGTCCGAAGAGGAGGGATTATTATTGGACGTGGTGAGGTTGGTCTTTTGTGGTGCTGTGGGAAGAACGTAGGGTGTTGAAGTTGGGATGATGTTTGTTTTGTGGGCAGGTATTGATTAGATACTAGGTGATTTATTATTAGAGTGTAGGCTAGGGGATTTGATAGGTCTAAGGGCCAGTTATATTGTCATTGATAAGTTAATTATGGGAAATGAAGATGGTAGAATATGTGCACTGAGAAAAAAATGTTGGAAAAATTATTATACTGCAACAGACTGTATAAAAACCCAAAAAATCACCATACTTTACAGTAAATTTTATGATACTTATAGTCAATTTTCCTACATTTCTAGCAAAATTTCTCAAAGTATTGTAATTTTTTGGGTTTTTACAGTTTGTGGTGGCTTTATGAAAAAGTGTAGTAACTTTTACAAAATTATTGATAATTTTTTTTTGAACGTAGTACAGGGTTTTAAATAAATGAGTCAGAGTAGGGCTTCACGATATAGCAAGATTAATCTTGATAGATATAGTAACTTTTACAAAATTATTAATAATTTTTTTTAGCGTAGTAGAGTAAATTGAATACAATGCCTCAAGAGTAGGGCTTCACGATATAGCAAGATTAATCTTGATATTGTATTGTTTTGCTACCAAATTAAACACAATACCTGAAGACATCAGAGAATTAAAACTAATCTTCTTGTACTTGAGATTCCTATTAAGTTGATTTCAATATTGGGCTCTTATTTTGTTTTTTGTACAGAAAATTATCACGTGCAAAATATTTAAAACACTTCCGCGTAAAGATACTTTACAATTACAAAAAAAGAGCGCCAACAAACCCAAGAATCCTGCGTTAATCAAGAACCTTCAGACACCCAACATTTTCTCACCTATATCCACAAACGCGCGAGCCCAAACATACATACAGCCACCTATTTACACTAAACACAGCCTCTTCGTTCCCCACATCCACCCATGCCTCTCTCCTCTCTCTCTCTCTTCTCGCTCTCTCTCTCTCGCTCTCAACTTGAGCGGGCGCGTGTTTGACTTTATTAGAGACGCTGCCGCGCGCGTCCGTATTTGTCTGTCAGAGAGAAGCTATCTCCTCCAAGTGTGTACCCACACACACACACACACACACACACACAGACGTATATCCATAACGGTGTGTGTATGCGGGCGCGCAGAGCTGTGTGACGAGAGGAGCCGCATTAACGGCCTTACATCAATATCGATTATCCTATTACGGCGCTCGAAAATTAATCCGGCGCTGCACACAGCGCGACGCTGCCGACGCTGCTGCGGCGTTAGATTAGTTTTGGCTAATTGAATCGGCTGACGGAATGAAAAGGTTATATATGGTGGCGTTAGCTCGCTTTTTTTCGTTTTAATTTTTATGACGCGTGTGTGTAGAGTTGGAAATGGAGACGAATTAACGGTAGCCGAGCGCCCTGATCAAATGTGTTACAGCGCGTTTTACGGTGACACGCGTGTGTGTATTTTTTTTTCATTTTTAAAGGAGCAGTAGTAGTAAAAGAGAGGAAATAAAATATTTTTTCATTGGTTGGCTTTTAACGAGTGTACGTGAATTAAAGCGGCGTGCTAGTCCTGACAATTTGTATTATATTTTGGGGCTTCGATGCGAGCGGAACCCATATAGATTCACCTATATTAAATAAAAGTTATAGTGCGGTAGGTCGCTCGCGGGTTATCGAGAGAGCCGCAACTAAAAAAAAGGTTTAATTGCTTAATATTCACGGATAGAGGCGGAATAATTGAAAAAAAAAACGCAGACATGGAAAACTTTAATTGAACCTCGCGATATCGTAAATTCGTACTATACTTTATTAAAACTCTGCGCGACGAATCAATCGAGTCTAGCAGGTATTTTTTAAACTCTCGTCCCCTCCCTCTGGCACCGTACAAACGGGCTTTTTTTAATTAGAATTTTTATTAGCGACCGTTCAATTCCCCCCTTTTCTTTTTATTGCCAATTTTGTCTATGGCCGACATAAAATATGATGAAAAAATAATACGTCCTTTGATATCTGCCCAACGAATTTTGGAATTTCGATATATTTGTCGTATATAGATAGTGCCGGAGTATACCGAGAATTTCCAATCATTTTGCGGACTCTACCGCAACACAGACACCTGCATTTTCGATCGTATATAAAGAACTTTCGAAATATTTATCGTATTTTTTTTGTGCGCTGTTCATTTTTTCGTACAAAATTCCATAAAATGCATTCGAATAAAAGAATTCGCACGGCTACGGTATATATATTGACGCGCATGCACAAATCTTTCATTAAATTTCACAGAACTTTCGGTAATAAAAAACCCCTCAGTGCCACTAAACCGGCCTATCGCACCACACTTCTCCCCTACAGAAGCACACCCTCGAAGGAGAAGAAAAAAAAGCCGCTCGTAGAGAAAGAGAAAAAAGCAGCCTCCGATTACCCGCCAATTACGAGCGTATAGAGCCCGGAGGGGTAGGTGGCCGGAAAGAACACAATTTTTCCCCGGCCTCGTCGTCCGCGGCGCCTTTATTATCATCGCGTCGTTTCGACAAATGGAAACGCCCGGCTATAGAGACGGAATTGCCGTCCCCCCGGCGAGAGAGAGAAAGAGAGAGAGGTGACGGTGTGTGTGTGGGGACGATATCGACGCGCTCCTTCCTCGATTAACCCCTTCTGGTTGCGGTCGATAGGTGAGAAAATGTTCGATTAGGAGTAGCGGTTGTGTTGTGGTATTGGGGGTTTAGGAATTTTCGTGGATGAGGTGTGTTGAGCGGGATGGAATTAAAGTATTGATTTCTTATAGTAACTAAAAATGTGCTAATGTGATAAAGTAAAATTGGAGTATACTGGCTTTACATTATTGATAAGCGACGTGTCAGGGGTTCCTGACTATCATATAAAACAAAAATTGATAATGTTTTCTTGTTTTCACCAGTAAAGTTGTTTCATAGAAATAAATTATTACTCATGACTGTCATTATAGATAAAATGAATTGTTTGGTTATAAAAAATACATTGTTCTTATTATTTCACTGGGCTCTCTATAAACATTCTCTGCTCAAAATTGAGATCACTTTCTAAACGTTGCTCGGACTAAAAACAAGACATTACACGAAAGACTGCTATAAAAATTTATAAGTACGCACTAGATAAAAAAGCACTTCGAGTAACCGCTTCTAAAAAACACCTTCAGCAAAAAAAATTATTCCGATAAAAAGCGAACCTCCAAAACAACACCGTCACCGTTTCATCCCTCATATCAAAATAAGAACAAACGCAACAGCGTTCCATACAGAGCCAACAGCCTCACCGCAATAACAATAACAGAAATTATGCTCCCGCATCCAGCAAAAAAAGCGAGCTCGTGCGTGCGAGATAGGAGCCCCCAGTCCCCAAGTATTTATCCGTAACGACGTCCCCTCTCTCACCTTTTTTCTCTCCATCTCCTCGTCCGGTAGTTTTCCGGATTATCGCGCGTACGTTTTACGAGGCCCGGTGATAAGGTGACCGGTGCCACGTATAGGGGAGAGAGAGGCGATATGACGCACTGCGACCTAATTCGCCGCTGCCGCGTCAAGAGTTTTTTCCAAAGTTTAGTCGATTTGCCGCATCGTATATATATATATCGGTATAAGCGAAAGTATGCGAATAACCGGATGGAAGTTTATTCGGGAATTTAGAGCAAACGCTTCGCAAATTATTAAAGTATATACGAACCTGGGGGATGGATCGAGAGGGAGAGAGAATGCTTGCGAAACAATGAAAAAAAGCTCTCACGCGCATTTATACTCAACGCGCGGAAATTTAATACGCGCGCCGAGAGAGGGGTAGGAAAAAAAGAGGGAGAAAACGTTTCGACGCCACGCGTCGGATTTCGCCGCCGCTGCTGCCCGCATTATCGAACTTTCATAAACAAAAAGTGGAAAAGCGCATTATACAGCGGGGCCGGGAAAAAGCCTTCGGTGTTAAATCCATGCGCGTGGGTGTGTAAGTAATCGAAT
Organism: Torymus auratus; assembly: GCA_900474315.1. NCBI lineage: Eukaryota > Metazoa > Arthropoda > Insecta > Hymenoptera > Torymidae > Torymus > Torymus auratus. Next base: position 29,991 of record UXGD01001852.1, read on the forward strand.
CGACGCGGATGTAATTTTCGCGCGCTGCGGAATTCCAGGCGTGGAAAAATCGCGACGCACGGTTTTTACATGCGAATGGCGGCGCGCGCGAGTGGAATGAGTTTGTAACGGGGATGCGGGAGAATCGGGGCTTTTAGGGTGATATGGTCGTTTGTTGTAGGTGCAAAAATTGTGGGTTGATGGGATGTATTAACATACATTAATTATTCGAGTGGAGCGTTTTAATCTAAATAAATAAGCGATTTTTGCTTATTTTTGCGGTTACAGAGGGCGAATAAAAAGTTTTGAAATTCGGCACTCTAATAAGCTTTCAACAAACGGGATGGTTCGTGAATCAATCGTTGTTTTTAAAATTCTATAATACCACAAACTTTTTACCATTTTTTGTTTCGAAGATATGCTAGTGTAAATAGCTTTTAGAAACATTTTAGATAAATAGACGTCCCAATAATAATTGCTTCCTCCTAGAGGAAGCTTTGTGATAGTAATTTTTTGAGTTATTGTAAAAACATGTTACAATTGTGTTTTGAGTTGTTAGGAATCAAAATACATGGTTTTTGAAAAATGTCTGTATGGGTGTGTGTATGTATGTGTGTATGTATGTGTGTGTGTGTGT
>UXGD01001853.1:0-30604 GCA_900474315.1 Torymus auratus
TTGGCCAGTCCAGAGCACGTGTAAATTGCCACCCGAGCCGAAGGCGAGGGTGGCAAACATGTGCTCTGGGGTGGCCCTCTTTATCCCCATGTTGCGTATACGATTTTTCATCATACCCGAGCCGAAAATATTACATTCGCGTTTCGGAGCCGGGAGCGAAAGTGGGACTTTCGGCCAGGGTATGGTGAAAATAATGTTTTACTATACAGTCATTATTATTTTGAAAACAAAAGCGCAGATCTAGTAGATACTAAATTTTTAAATTTTCCAAATTGCGTAATACGATAAAAAGAAAAGAAGGAAAATTCTTGATGAAACTCTATACTATTGAAAAAGCAATACCGAGACGAAAGCGACTATAAATTCGACTAGATATTTGAAATCGATTGAATTAAATCTCATAAGGTAATGCTTACCAAACAAAGAATTGCTCTTAAACGTGTTATCGGTATATTAATTAACTACTTTGGTCACTTAGATGAAAGCTTTTTCAAACTTTTATCGGACTAACAGTTTCCTGCCGACACCGTGCAGTTTAAATTCACGTATAATATATTTAAAGTGCAATGCATGCTCGCGAATTAATTTCATTAGAAAATGCGCAACAAACATGGTATAGGAAAAAGAAATGTTATATAACGTTTCGCGGCGCATCTAAATCAATAAATCAGAAGATCGCATGCCCGTTCGCGCCGTCACGCACCGAATAAACAAGCATCTGACGCACGCAGCTCAGCACCGGCCGCAAACTGATCGCGCAAGTTAAAAATAACGTCTCATCTAATAACAGCTATCGGGCAGCCTCGCAGGCGCGAGCGCGCAAGTAAAGAAGGATAAAAAAAAGAAGAAGGAAGGAAAGCCGCGCGCGATCTATGCAAATCCGCCAATTTACATTCAGAAGCGCAACGTATTCATTTCTGCCGCTCATTAAAATCCCATCGGCGCTCGGGCGCAAGGAGCGACAGGACAGTGCCCCGCGCGCTAGCATAGCCCAGCCGGGCGCTTCGCTCGCGCGCGTGATTAATCGAAAGCTCGAGCGATCGCGAGCGACGGCGGAAGATCTCTCTCTGCGAGAGAGAGAGAGGTTTTGCCGACTACTCTCTCGAGAAGATCGCGCGCGGAAATCTCGCGTATCAGTCGATTCCCCGTAGATTCCCTCTCTCGACGTTGCGTCTCTCGAACCTTTCTCGCGTCTCCCTCTTACCCGCAGCGCGTAGTGTGTACCTTTCGCGCATTATCTCCCGCCTGTCCCTCTCGCTCGCTCTTCGCCGCCGCCGCTTCGTTTTCGCCTCTTTGGGGGCTTTCGTCTCGAGACCTCGGCTATATACCTAGCCTCCGCTTTATTTTCGCACAGTGTGAGAGACCTCGCGGCGCGCCCGGAAGCTCTGCGCGTCTCTTCATTTCGGAAGAGGGCTCTGCGGTTTATGGAGACTTGACAATTCTCCCAGCGAGTCTGCGTTTTCTCTTCGCACTTGTGACCTGGCTGCAGCACTGCACCAAATGCTATTTTATATTCGAACTTCACGACTGCTCAGTTTCGATTTTACTCTCATATAATAGACAGTATATTTTCCTTTCCATATTTCTCAATTTATATTATGATTATTTATTATTTTTTATTTATTTAATATTCTACGTGTATAAGGCATTATTCTGAAATTATAAACTGACCTTACATAAGATATCCTTTTCATATTTCGTTACTAGATCATTTTACCATTGTGCTCTTCTGATCAAAGTAGACTATGCATGCGTAAGGAAGATAATTCAGTAACCATAATAACGCGTTCGATTTTCAGTCTCTTGAAAGTCACGCAAGTATGGTCATATAATAACCTAGTAACCTTATATGATTATGCACAATTCGAGCGTCGGCGGACCTCGGCAATCAATCAGCCAATCAATCAGTCAATCAATTACACTCGGTATTCTTTCATGCGCACGTATATCTCTATACTCGCGGCTTCCCATCTCGATAGAAGGGCACACACCGGTATATATAGGAGCGAGAGTTAGGATCACGTCCGCGATCTGGACGAGAGAGAGAGAGAGCGGGAGGACGGGGAGATCGCGCTGTGATCAGAGCTACAGCAGGCAGTAACGGCGGCCGCGGGGGAGTCGAAGCCTGTCTGCGCGCTCACGTCGCGCGCGTAGACAGGAAAGTCACGGTGCGTGCAATTCGAAACGTGACAGAGCCCCAGCAGCTAGCCCCTCCAACAATGAGATCTCTCTGCCTCTGCAGCAGCTTCCTTCGCAATTTCTCTCTCTCTCTCTTTTCTCTTTCCTCTCTGCCGCCACGGCGATGCCCTTCTATTTCTCCGCCTGCTTCGTCCCCGTCGGCTGTCTTTTGCGCAGTCGCTGCACAACCCCTGGAATTTCTCTCTCTCTCTCCCTCTCCCTATGCCCACGCACCTCCACGTCTGAAGAATTGCCGATGGAAATGAGAGCCGCAGATACGCCGGATTAGCGGATTGAGACATTCCTGCCAATGTCACTCTCTCTACGAGTACAGAGAGGCGCGACCGCTATAGCAGCAACGCAACCCGCGCACGCGTGCTGTTTCGACATGGACAGAGACGCTCGATCAACCGTTCGCGAGCGAGCGGAGCAGAAATTGCCTGGTTTTAAGAAGAGAAAATTTAAAGCTAGATAACATTTCCGATTAGATTCAATCATTAGCGCGGTATACTGCTGTGATCCATATATTTCTGATCGCGGATGTCGGGAACTTTCAACGGTGCGGTCATGTCGAATGTAGCGAGTTACTAATTCAATGGCTACAAGTCACGAACCTTGTGAAATTCATGAATGTGTATAGCTTGAAATCATCAATTGACTATCATTTTTTCTTTTTCAAGATGAATTGCGCAAGTAAATCGTTACTGGGAATCATTGCTATAGGCATAAGGCAAAGAAGGATTTTAGTATAATGCAAGAAAAGAACGAGCCTTCGAATCAATTAGCACTGATTTGCCAAAGCAACGCACTTTCAGCAATTTCATCCCGCGGCGCCAAGACGCAATACTTCTCGCTATACTGGCGAAGCGCGCAGAGTCCAGAGGGTAGAAGAAGCAAAGGAGTAGAAACGAGGCGAACTGCAGGCGCGCGCGCGCGTTAAATCCACCTCCGCGACTCTCGCGCGCGCAAATCCAATTAACAAAATCGCAATCGCGAGCTCACGAGTGCGAGGGAGAGAAAAGTCTCGAGTTCATCGCGCCGCGCCGCTGCGCTTTTCCTTCCGTCCCTTTTCCTCTCACTTCGTCTTCTTCGCTTCACTCGCGCGCCTGCGCTGGCGGGGCAGAGAACGAAATGAACGAAGCGCCGCTAAAATAATTGCTCCCTTTCTCTCTCCTCCTCTCGGCCGCGCTCTCCTGCACGCTCTCTTTCTCCTCCGTACGGGCCAATGATTTTGCGCAATCTCTCGTTGCAATCCACTTGTTTTCTCTCATTCCCTCTTCCCCTCTCTCTCTCTCTCTCACACGTCCCTATCACGGCGAGAGCACGCGCTGTATAGTTAGCTTGGCTGCTGCTGCTTGGCGGAATTCTTCTCGTGCCGGTGCGCGAGCGAGCGAGAGAGGGAAATGGCCAATGGGAACGAAATGACCTTTGATACCAGGAGAGAGAAAGAGAGAGAGTCCAGAAAACAAGTTGACGTGACGACTCGTCGAATTACCGAGGCGCGCGCGCGAGCGAGAGAGAGGGAGCCTGCAATAGGGGAGCGCGAGCGCCGGAGTAATAACGAGGCAGAGATGGATGGCCGAGCGAGAGTGAAGGAGACGCGACGACGGCGACGACGACAGGGCGAAAGAGAGAGGGAGAGAGAGAGCGTGACGCTTATTGGCCGAGCCCGATTAGCCGATGCGATTCGCTTCGCCCGAGAGAAAGAGAGAGGGATGTATATAAGTGAATTATCGCTGCACCGCGCGATGATAATTACTCTAATCGGCCGGATTCCCTCGGCTCGCTTGCTTCTCTTCTTTTGCGCGCGCACGCCGATTACCGGCGCCGTTTCGAGAAATAGCAGCAGGCGGGAGGAGGATTGCTAGTTGAGAATCGGAATTATTCATTTCTGTGCGCGCGCTCGCAGCGCGATCGATTGTCTACGTATAGGCTTTGCCATCCGCAGAGAGAGAGGTCGTGAGGTCGTTGCATTCCGGGATAATTCGGTAGTATGCCCGTACTTTCGCGGGTAATCGCTTTTTCAACTTTGTGGCATTACGGGGAACCTTTAAACTTCGTCAAATGTCATTTTAGTCATTTCCCATGGGGCTTTCACAAATAAAAATCGCAAGTTGTACAATGTTACTTTATTGTACGAAAATAAATCACCTGCTCAAAGTGTTCCACAGCCATCATTCGTCATTATTTAACGCGTGCGATTGTTCAAACTCAATATAAAATATGAGAAATAAATGAAAGATGTTTCTCTAATGTATTTCACTCCGACACAACCCTTCTCCGTAAAAGTTTGTCAACAATGGGCTAAAAGTAAAAGCTGCAGCCCGCACGAGGCCGAGTGCCAATAAATTCACGCAGAATCAATGTCGATGGCAAATAAATTCGAGACATCTCTCGAACGCTTCACAGCGCGGCGGTCCGCGTGCGCTATCTTCGACATCGAAAGAACAATTTAGCCAAAGCAACGCACAAAACAATGGACGTTTCATTCGCGCTAAACAAAAGCCATTCTCTCTGCTCCCCCTGCTCCTCTAACAAATAACAATTCCGTCGCGGGCCAATGTAACTGTAATCCACTTTATAAATATCAATTACCCCGCGCGCGTACACACGCACGCTTGCCCCACGACGCAATAAAATTTCAATAAGGAAATCGATCATTATCAGTTGCCGATATATAGAAGCGATGATGCTTGCGCCCTGCAGAGCCGCGTGGCAAAGGGAGCTCGCAGAGGCAGAAAATCGACTATCCACCGCGCGCATCTCGATCACGATCGCGAGATCGCAATCACGCACGCGCGCGCACGCATGCGAAATCGCCCACTCCTCCGCGCCGAGCTGCTCCCGCGCGAACGCCTTTTTCCATTGGTTCCGTTTCTCTTTCTTTGCCTGAACCGAGCTCAAGGAGTCATCTCTCCCTGCATGCGTGCACGCGCAGTCCTGTTTGGCGCGCCTGGCGAAGGGAACGAACGCACTTACGCGTGAGACCGCTTCACAGCACGCCGAAGTCGAGAAATAAGTACTTTAAGCCAGTTTACAGCGTGAGTTTCTTCACATATTGAAAGACCAAACGCGGAATAAACTTTATCGGTCGAGGAAAATTTTCGTGATTTGCGAGCAAATTGATTTTGGTGAATTTTGAAAATGCTCTAGTCTAAATATAAAAGAGTGAATATTCACTTGTAAATGATAATTGCATTCGTTTTTCAGTAATTAAATAGTTATTAGTATTTTCAGTAATTAATAGTGTCAAATCCAAGAAGGCATAATGGCGATCATAATTCAAGCGAATTTGAGGAAATCCTGACTGACTCAACAACTGCTGGACCAGTTCACCAGGAACCATGACGTGGACCTGATAATCCTGTGCGTACAATACAGGAATGAGGACAGCGAGCTTTGGTTCCGGGACGTCACGGGGACAGCAGCCATCAAGATCCGGAACAGGGCAAAATTCCCGGTCTTGGATAGCTGGGCTGGGGACGGTTTCGTCTGAATCAGGTGTGACCAAAGGACCTGGGTCAAAGCACCAGATACCTCGGTGTTTGGATCGACGCTCTGCTCACCTTCAACGAACATCTACGCTGAGCTCGGCATAAGGCATCCAAACTCTTGGCGGATTATGCAGGATGATGCCAAACATAGCTGGGCCGAGGGAGGATAAACGGAGATTACTGGTCGGGGTGGTGAACTCGATACTCTTGTACCGGGTGGAGATTTGGGCGGAAGCGCTGGATGTCAAAACCAACCGACAAGGGCTCACCTCGGATCAACGAGTCGGGGCCCTCAGAGTAGCCATGGCGTATCGCACAGTCTCCGCAGATGCAGTTATGGTCATTGCCGGGGTTATTCCCATTGTCTGCATGGCCAGAGAGAAGCTCCAACAGTACCTGGACTGGGAATGGGAAGTACGATCCGACAGGGACGACTGCAGGGCAGAAACACTGTGCAAATTACAGAGAGAATGGGATCACGGGGACAAAGACCGGTGGACACACCGACTGATGCCCCAGATCCAAATTTGGCTGGATCGGCCCCATGAACACCACTCTTTCTACCTGGCACAGTTCTTGTCGGGTCACATAGGGTTCGCCGGGTACCTACACCGTATCGGCAAGAAAGATACCCCATGGTATCGGTACTGACTCACAGAGGTGGATTCAGCGTAACACACTTCTCTATTGCGGCCGGTGGGCCGAGAATAGAGCGCAGATGGAGATCATCCTTGGCGGACCGATTACGCCCGACAATGTGGTCCCGACTATGCTCCGAAGTCAGGACTCTTAGGCAGCGGTCGATGCGTTCACCAGGGACGTCCTTAAAAACAAAAGGCGGGAGCAAATCTAAATAGCACCCCTTCGTCTTCCAACGGAGAGGTCATCACAATGGAGGCGGCAAATGACCCGGAGGGGACTGGGACCGGAGATCCTCATGAAAGCTTCGCCCGTCAGGTCGGCCGAAAAAGGGGCACGAGTTTCCACTCGTTAGGTCATGGGCCCACCCTGAAGTAATGTTAACGCAGTTCCAGGGTGGAATAAATCCAGGAGAAAGGAGGGGAGTTTTAGGTGGTATTCCTGGACCACCTAAAGGTAGTCCGATGTAACCTCGCAGAGCCAATCACTGTCAGCCGTCCCGCCATCATACGTCAACACGTATCTCAGCTGTCAACTCGAGGATGAAGAACGACGAATACTGACGCTCGGATGATGAACAGCGTATCTTGCCGCAAGGATGAAGAATGACGTATCTCGCCGCGGGGATGAAGAACCACGTATCTCGGCTCGAGGATGAAGAACGACGTATTTTACCGTATACTGTCCGTGTACTGACGGTAAGAGCGCCAAGATCCGTCGTTCTTCATCCTCGCACCAAGATACGTCGTTCTTCATCCTTGCGCTGAGATACGTTCTTCTTTACCCTCGCGCCGTGATACGTCGTTCTTCATGCTTGCGCTGAGATACGTCGTTCTTCATCCTCGCGGCGACATACGCCGTTCATCATCCGCGCGTCGAGATACGTCGTTCTTCATCCGCGCGTCGAGATACGTCGTTCTTCATCCTCGAGCCGAGATACGTGTTTCTTCATCCGCGCGCCGAGATACGCTCTTCTTCCGCTCAGCCGTCGATATTAAATTGCATTCCGTTACTTTATTCTTAAAATTAAGTCAACATTTGTAACTTGAAAGTTTCTTACATTTTTAACACTGAATCATTTAAAAAGGTCTGAATTCCAAATACCCGTGGGTGCGAGGTCCTTCCAAAAAAGGGAGCTACGGAGACGTGCGAAGGTGAACAAGTCAATTATTTAAAAAACTTACTGTTTTACGTCTGCGTGCCCTCCTCTTCTACGTGGACCTCTAATTTTTTAAACAATCGACTCGCTTTTTGTCGCATATCTGCGTAACTCCAATATAATCAAGAATTTCAAGACAAGACAATATTACTTTTCATATTGACTGAAAAGACCAAGACAAGATAGAAATTTTCAAGAATTTTCAAGAGCGAGACAATAATAACAGAAATATGGTATTGTCTCGCTCTCGTGCAGCGCTATAGGATTTTGTGATAAGGTTTGCACTGTGAATTTTACTTTAGTAGTAGAAATTAACCTGTAAGACAAGACGTACAATGCAACAAAATTCAGCTCGCATACTTGCAAAACTCCTTCAAAACGTCACGACAAAGAAACGAAAAAAAAAACCTTCTTAGTACACGTGTGCACATACACGCTGCTCCCAGTGTCATTTTGAAAGAGAACGTACCTTGTTAAAGAAAAAAAAAACAAAACAAAAAAAAGAACGAGGAAAACTGACGGAAAAGCTACTTGTCGTTGGAAAAGTAGACACGCACATGCGACGCTCGGCACTGAGAAAGACAGTGTCGGCGCCAGCAGCAACTGACAAAGAAAAAGGAGCTACTATACTAGCGGCGATGCGTGAAATACTCAAGAGATGGAGGGAGGGAAAGAGTGAAGCTGCGCGCTCGAGGAGTATGTTTTCTTGCTTTCGTGCGTGCACCGGTGACCCTAGCGCGCATCTAACGGGCCAGTTATCTATTACCTGCGGCTGAACATGCGCGGTTGAACTTGATGGATGAGAAGAGTACGAAAATTTTTTCATTCAGATACTGTCTTGATCCAAAATAATGAGATACACCATGGATGTGAGACAAATAAATGATTGCATTTTATAGTCTCATTATTAGATAATCAACTTTCAATTAATACAAACAATGTTCAGTTTAGTCCTCAAAGATAAAAAAAGGTAACACGCGCCGTATACACGCGTACACGCATATATAAATACAAACATATACAATAAGGATACCTACATATTTTTTTAAATCTTATTTTCTTATTCAGAAACCTCAAATATATCCAAAAAAATTAAAATCTGGGTTTGGAAAATGAATATTCGCTTTTAAATAACCTGCAAGTACTCATACAATTGATATACACTATATTAATAGTGAATATTCACTTTTTCAAGTGAAATGCAATACTGAATCAGTGGATTTGTACAATTCTGAGTAGTGAACGACTTATCAGTACTGAAATCGTGAATTTCAGAGTTTTGTTCTACTGAAGCATTACTCAGGTAATGTGTATGTATTATTGCCTACTTCTCGCACTTATATTATAATGTACTATTCTTCTTACAATCAGTATTCTTCAACTAAATTTTTCATCTCTGTTTGTAGTATGAAAAGTGCACGATTGACACATTTTATAAAAAGAAAATCACTGAAGTATTTGTGAAATAAATGCACTTATTGAACCCCTTCCACTCTACAAATAGGCATGAGAGTATTGTAACCGACTAAGAAAAATAATGTAACTGTTACTGGATGTAGGAAATCGATTTTCGTGCACTCAGTTGAAGAAATCGTGTACCCAACACGAACAAAAATCACCTGCTTCGCACACTACCTAGTTGGAAAATTTATTAGTTAAAACAGAGTGCGTGAAAGTCGACTGTTCGTGTCTGTTTTCATGTGTAAGAGTTTTCACACACTAAACAGACACGAAATTAGAACTGGACACAACAATTTTACGCTCGAGTAAGAGTCATTAATTATATTTAGAAAAATAGAACATATTTTACGAGCCTTTGGGTTGTATGACTTCCGAATCTCAATTTTGTTGATATGTTGTATTTTTGATCACGTTAATATTAAATTGACTTGAAAGTCTGTTAAATAAAGTCCAGCTTTCTTAAGAAGATGTAGAATGAGGCTGAACATTTAATTTCAAACAGTTGTTTAATGGTAACCATAAATATTTTTCTAATAATATATTCTAGTAATAATATATCCTGCTTTTCTTTGCTTTCTGCAAGAATTTTCAGTCCACCTTGTTTCACAGCTCGTATTTAGCTATTTCACCGCAATTTACTCTTAAAATGCACTCCCCCTCAGTCTCTCTTTCTCCTCTTTCTTCTGTCTCCGCTCTACCGGGAACTCGATCGCTGACCGATAGCGCCGATCGTCGGTCGATCTGGAAGAGCGATCGAGAGCGATCCATATACTCGTTCCCCTATAATACACCTGAAAAGGATAGAGAACGCCGGGAGTAGGGGGAGGAGGGAGAGAGAAAACGACAGGAGAGATCTCGATCCGCGATAGGTGCTTCTCGTCCTCATCGTCGTCGCGCTGCTTCGCGGCAGCTTCACCTCGTTCGCCGGAAGATGAACGTTTCTAGGAAAGCGCGCACGCGACGCAGTTTATCGTCAGGTACTTAGAGAAGAGTCGCTCTGTGTGCGTGTGTGTGTGTGCTGGATACTCGCAAGCCGAGAGAGAGTAAAGTCAGATTTCGCGATTACAACTTAATCCTTGGCTGATTGTGTCTCTCTCTCTTTCTCCTTCTGACTCCCTCTTGCTTTCGCGCGGGAGAGTACAGCGCGTTGATTGAATATTTATGCGACATCTCGTTTTTCCATGTATACACGGGGCAGTCGAACAGTATTGCTCGCTTTGTTTCAAACAGTCCCCTTTTTCTTCAATTGAAATGTTTATGTACCACTGTAAGTACAAAACTGTTCTTCGCTAATCTACTCCAATTCACATATTATGATAAAAATAGAAAATTTTGTTTGTAATATAGGCAATATCTGTGTAAAATTTGATCAAGATCATATGGTTATTTTTTGAGATATTTGATATTTAAAATTGTGGTATTTCTGAAAATGACTTTCTTTGTCGCACAATAACTTAGAGTAAAATTGTTTAAATTTCTTTGAAATTTTGTAGAAATGTGGAGTTTGTATATTATTTATTATACGATTATATGGTAAAAGAATTCGTTTATGTATTTCAGAGATAGTTGAGATTAAAACTGTTTTAGTTCTCTTTTAAAAATCATAAATTTTCGGGAACGGCTTTATGTATATAAAGATGAAATTTATAGACAATTTTGTGGGTGGTATAGGCAATATAGGGTAAGTGACCGTCTTAGCGTGCTCTTAAAGCACACGACAGTCCGTATAAGTGACACTTTTTAACTTACGATTATTAACAAATAAAACATCTAACCGAGTAATTTATATGGGATAAATCGTCTTTTTATCGTCTGTTTCTTGTAATAGCCTTTATTATTACTATTAAGGTTACAGCCTTTTTCTTATATCGAAAATTCCAAAAAGAGCACACAAATACGGACAGGCACACTACAAGGAACAAGTATCCTAGGTGTGAAATTTCACAAAGAAAATATAATTTGAAGTAAAGGTTATTTCAAAAGGATTTGTCGATAATATTACAATCAATTATTTTATTTATTTTTCACAAATAATTTAACAAATAAATCATATACTATTATTTTATTCATATTTTAAACATAATTTAATACTTTTCAATCATCATAAATGAATTTAATTATAATTATCTCATAAATTCTTGCAAAAATTATAAATTTTGTTATTATAAATTAATTAAAGAAATCAGCAAATAAAGTTTGAGGAAGCCACAGGCCAATGACTTGGCAGCGGTTTTTTAAAATATTTTTGAATGGTATCTCTACTAAAAGGTTAACGAAAATTGAATTTTTGAAAGTTTTTTGGCTATTTTTACCCTTGGAATCAATCCTATAAAGCTGTAGCTGTGATGTATATACAGGAATTAAGAAAGAGATATTAATAAATTTAGTCAAATAATTATTTTCTATCTTCATCGTCTTCTTCAATTACGGCAATAATTTCTTCGAAATCAAACACTTTGTTCGCTATGAATTGTTCTATACGCTCCGTGAGTTGGCCTGCCCTGTTTCAAAGGTTTGCGCGCACATTCTATGCTTATATAGCAGCACATGTCGCGACTCGTTTATTTGCACTCTTGCGCATGCCTACTTCTCTTTTCATATAACAACGAACGACACATGCAACAGTGCATAGTGCAGGACATATGTAGAATCTATCTGTGACTCTGGCCAATCACTGCATATTGTTTTTCTCATTTTCGTAGAATTTAAATCCAAAACATACTATATATGAGCTTCATGTTATGATAAAATAAAATAGTGGAGCAAATTAACATGTTTTAATTTAAAAAAATATATTATAAGCAACTGAAAGAAGAGCAAAGGGTAAAAAATCAAAACATTTAAAGACTATCGATGATTTGTTAATAAATTCTTTATTTTTAATCGCAAAGTTTGAATATTTTACTTTTTACTTTTCTGTAATATTGTGTATTATTAACATTCTATTTTACTTTTATGTATTCGTAACATTTACAGTTCTTTTAAAAAAATTGTTTTCTAGTTAATAGTAGTTCACAACAGCTAAAACAGCAAAAATACGTTTTTTTATTTTTCATTTTCTAAGGTTGCACACGAAAGGAAAACCTGAAAAAGTTCAGAGATATACTTTACACAAAACTTTACATAAAAACCATAGGGTCAACAAAAGTAAAATACAGAATAAATTTTAAAACAAAATATTTACAGATAATAAGATAAATATATAAAAAACTATATACAATATGTACAAAAATAAATGATTTAACAAATCTGGTATCTGAAGTATGTAAAATTACAATATTAAGCATTCGATGCTAAAACATTATCTTAGAATTTTTTTTAAAGGACGGGTGTATGTAAAGATCCCTCAAGTCACGTGCGTGATTACTTATCCCAAATATAAGATGCACCTATCTGGGAAAGAGCGAGAGAGAACGAGAGAGAGAGAGAGAGGGAGGTGATGTTTTATCTTTTGTATGTAATAAGATTTAGAATTGTGTCCACTCCTATTATAGTGAAAGATGCCCTTTACAATTTTGTTTTTGTGTTTCCTATACCAGTCTATATATTATATTAACCTTCGGAAAATTTTAACTTATTTATAGCTTATTTTGGAAATTTTTATTAGTCGTATGTCATAATATACAATTACTTCGGTATGGGAAAAAGTGTCCAAATCAACCTCCAAAACATGCAGAAAGCTTTTTTATTAATATTATGTAATCATAAAGTTGTAAAGTTTGTATGACAGATTAAAAACGACTACCAATGGTACTATCTCAAATGTTTTGTAGAAAGTTGTCGTTAAAAAAGAGACACCGTATGAAAAACTTATTGTGACCGTAAAATGTAACATAAATATTATAGATATGGAAGAATTGATTGCGATTAAAAAAAAGAGATCTTAAAAATTATTATAAGCGGAAAGAGCAGTGAAAAGCTATAGGAGCGTGGCAAATCCTGTAGCTTGCTTCAGTCGGCTGCTTGGCGGGGAGAGAAGAAGCGATTAAATCCCCAGCGTGCGCGCGCGTATATATACACGAAACGAGACGCTAATATACCTCTTGCTCGCTCGCTCCAAAGAAACGCAGTGACTTCTTGCTTGAGTTCATCAAGGCATAAAAAGCCGAGGCTCTAATAACGCATTACATGCATTACACACGTATATACTCCATAAAGAGGTAGCGCGCGGTCGGCAAAAAGCGCACGCGCGCTCGCTAGAGGAAGATGAGATTTAACAACCCCTTTCAAGAGTCAATTGAATATAAATTTTCCCACGCCGCTACCGGCAAAGCTCTCTTCCTCTCTCTCTCGAACTAGAGCCGTATAATCGAACGTTATTCGCAAACGAATCCCCTAACCTAATCCCCCCATCAAGCGCGGCTCACGTCCAACTCTCCCGTGTGTACGCGCGCTCACATCCGAGCGGCGGTCTGCCAGCGCCAGGCAAAGGATCCTCGCGCGCGCCCATTTTTCCTGTCTCTCTCTCTCTCCCTCTCCTTTACACGAGAACAAGTGGAAATAAAATCTCGCCGATTACGATAATAGTCAGGCGAATGTTTACGACAGATCGCGCGAACGAGCGCGAAACGGGGAGAGGAGCAATAACTCGCGTGCTCTCGGCTTTCCATAAAACGGCTCGCGGGAGAAAGAGAGAGGGAGAGGCAACGAAGAGAGAGAGAGAGAGAGAGAGAAGAGGAAGAGAGCATGAAACCCCAACGCGCGTGCCGCTAATTTTCACCGGCTGCATTATATGGGGACGGCGAAGGTGGCTACCGCGAGCGTCGATGTATGCACCGCGCGACAGTATATCGGCTCGTCCCCTCTCGTATATATATACTTTTGCAAACGCGCCCGACGAACATGCGCGCCTGTGTACCTGTGTACGTATACGTTCCGCTTGTTTCGCGAGAGGCTACTTTATATGGCCGCCGTGGAAAAGTTGAGTGTCAACTGTATATATTCTTTTTCTCTTCTTCCTTTTCGACACGTTCGTGCGTGGGCTTACTCAAACGAGGGCGTGCGTGGAATATCGTTCAAGATAATGTTGGATTTAAATTAATTTACTTTCTACCTTTTACATTTTTACATTTTAATAATGTAACAGTATACGTTGCGCAACAAGTGCATGAGAAAAGTAACAACTCGCTTTGATCGGGCGACAAACAACACTTGTGCAGGAATCATCTAACTACGCGCACGAGTTGCGTTAACTATTTTTCCCTAACTGAATCCACAAAGTTCGATATTGAACACCAGAAGTAGTGCGCAAAAGTACATTTGCGCATGAGTGTGGAAATCCACTTTGTGCACTAGTGCGGATGTGCAAAATCGAACTTTGTGGATTCACTTGGGACAATGTTTTTTCATAGGAATATAAAAATTTGCTTCACTTGAAAAGATATGTTCAAAAATTTCTTATCTTTTTGCTACCAAGCTTATCATATAACACTCTTTAAGATATGGATCCAAACATTTTTATTTCTTTATGTGAAACGACATTCTGAGAGAGCGTAGAGAAAATTTAATAGAAATTTAATAATACAAGTAGAAAGTGTAATTAGACCTTATACATAATTTACAATGGGGAAACAATTTTTTATATTAATTTTATTGACTACCACCCTAGTAGAAAATTAGCCAGTTTCGATGGCTAAGCTGCCGATTTCTTGACCATAAATAAATAAATTCTTAGAACTTTTGAAAAGCAATATTTGTTAGCTATAAATTAACTAATTTTTCCAACTGATAATCGATGCCGTAATAACAGTCGACGCCCAAGGTGTTCGGGATTGCCTATGACCGTGTCTACCACGCTTTAGATACGTTCTAACACCTAGACGCAAAAGCTACGAAGCTCACCACCTAGATTTCAAAATAGACTTCCCCGAACACCTAAAACAAGTACTAGGTGCGCCTTGACATTCAGACGCAAAAGCTATGGAGCGCACCACCTGCTATCCTGAACGTCTAACGCAGGTGTTGAACGGTTTTCATCTAGCATGTGCGCAATATCTAGCATACTGAAAATCTAGCTAATTTATGAATAGACTATGCTTAAGATTTCTTAGGGTTTTTACTTGATATTTAACAATAGTCCGGATTCATACGTTCAATGATGAAGACGGTGTCTTGATATGTCGTTGTAGTAGGAGATGCTTTATATAAACCGAATACCGATATACCGGTCTTACCCGAGGATTATTTCGTTAAAAAAAGCTTTTTAATGTGTCAAATTTATAATTTTAAAAAGTGTTAGGTAGTGTTTCTAACTAGCGACAACCTCTTGAAGTTCCAGAGCAGTAGATACTACTGTATTATGTACTATGCTTCCATTCCTCTTTAAAAATTGATGAATGAAATCTGTCATCACAATAAAACTGATTTGATTGGTTGTTAAATACAAGATGGTGATATGGCGCGGAAATTTGAGATTTAAAATTTGATCTTGTACTTTTGTTAAAAGATTAATCTTAAAATTTACTTCAAAAATCGAAATATAATTCGTTGAGAAACACTTTTAAATAACAGAAAAGGGTTATATTTTAAAATTTTGATTTGAAAGCATTCTGGACAGAAACATAACGCGTATGTTATAATAAAAGCATTAAAAACATTGTGTTTTCTTATATCTACTAGCGCTCTCTCTCTCACACCACCGCGGTCCTGTATCCATCTGTCTCACTTTACGGCATCACGAAATTTACGGCGTGACGAAATTCGCGGACATCTATCTTTTAGTATAAGGAGCACTCTGTGCACTTGTAAATATGTAAATAATTTTTGAAAATTCACCTTACATATTCGCACTATAATCATTTAATACACGAAATTGTCTATTCAGAGAAAAATATACGTACAACCCAAAAATTCTTGAAAAGTATCATATACACACACACTCAATGTCACATACACACTTGCTTCAAAAGCTTATATGTACGCTGATCATATACTTGTAGTCTCTAAATTAAAAAACATACTTCAATGCGCAATAATAATAAGACATTCATTATTTAGGTGTCCAGTAATAGGTAATTAAACAAAGTATCGTAAAGGAAGAGTTAGACTAGACCACGTCTGAAAGCTATAATTAAATTTAGCAATTAATTTAATGGAAACTGCAAATCTTCAGCGACCGCAATTTGGTGATAAACAAATTACTTAGCTCTGTCTTTATCCAGAGGTAACGAAAATGATTACAATGTACTTCCCAAATCATTTTGCAAAATCATTATCATCATGTAATTTAAAAATGAAGAACTGTTCCGTCCACAAAAATTACGCTCGCTATAATTAAAAAAAAATAAATAATAAGTAAATATAAGAATATAAAAATAGTAAAGCGAGTCATGCAGTATAAATGTCAAGGCGGAGTAGTTTTAGCAGTCTGAATGTCATTTTAGATAGTCCGAAACAGGCGCAATCTTATCGGAATTCGCGACATGGATATGTGATCTCTCTCTGACGGCTAGTATATACAAGTGTTTACGAAAAAAGATGTGCAGTAAGCAGTAAGACGCGAAGGTGTAAATACATATCTAGACACGCGCGTACACACAGCCCCGTGACTCATATAGGTACGCAGAAAAGATAAAAACACAAACATGCTTGCTCCGAAGAGATAGACCCGCGCGTACAAAAGTGCGCGTGCATGCTTTTTCTATCGTGCACGGCGTTCCTCCTTTCTCTCTCTCTCTCTCCCTCCCGCTCGCTCGGGTCCGGTACACAAGACGCGGGCGCACGGTAAAACGTAGCAAGGGCTAAAGTACGGGCAGATCATTAACCATGATTTGTTGCGAAGCAGGCTGCCCAATGACCTCTCACGGTCAGGAACGCGCGCCGCGTGAACCTGGGCCGTGCCGAGGGGGCACACCAGGAGAGAGAGAGCGAGGGAGTTGGAGGGAGAGAGAGCGTGAGCAAAGAGCAAAAAAAGCGTGTGCGCGCGGACGGGATGCTGCGAGAGAGCGAAAGAGGGGGAGGAGGAGGCCAGGATGATCTCGTAGCGATATACATATAGTCACGAAGCACAGGGCGGCCCTATCGTCTTGATGATCTCTTCTCTCTTCGCCAAATTCACCTTCAGTTTGCATTACCCTTTGCTCTCTCGCCTCTCTGCTGCTCTCGCCCTCGAACGCACCTATACGTCTCTCGCGCACACACGACGTTGGCTTTTTTTCCTCCTCTCGCGGTCCTCCCGCGCCCAGGCGGAGGCGAGATACAAGCCGATACACTCGCATCGGGAACAACGCACCTGGGTTATACGTCTGTATCGCTATGGCATTTTTTTGCCTCTCTATATATAAACGTCGCCTGGGAAAGCCTTTGTTGCGGTGCTACTGATGCATGCCACCTGTATTTCAACAGTAATAAACCTGATACTCCGATAAAAACGATTCGGACAGTTATTGTGGTGACTTAGGTTATGTATGAAGAACTAAAATAATTATTGTTCATTTCAAAATATCATGAATTATTGTGAATAGACAGTTCCTTTCACGTATGCATATATCGTGCAGTGTCGTTTTTATTGCCGCTGTATAAACAAAACATTTGAAATGAGATGATACGTAAGAACATGTGCATGTGACAAAATGCTTCTGCTATCAGGAATTTTAGAGGCTGTGTGTGCGAAAATTTTTATTCGTTATATGATATTTCCGGAACTATGTTATAGTTCAACACATGGAGTGGAGTCAGATAGAGGATATAACCTAGTTTAAAAGTGTTATTTAAATACTACCCTATACGAATAGTTTTATTTGACACAACTTTTTTGTATTAAGATTCTATAATACAAAACTGTGAAAAATAGTTGCATGTGATAGCTCATGAATTGTGACTACACACATTATTTCCAGAAATATTATAAACTTTAAACATAACAAATCAAAGCCAAATTAAAGTATTTATTGTGAAAATATTAATCTTAAAAACTATACTTGCTTATGGCAAAACAAATTATAGTTCTTACAATTAATCTACACTAAAAATTTTATAGAAGCAAAATAATGATAAGAAGGTTCCGATACCTAGAGATATTCAGCGTTGGATGTCAAAAATTCGTTAAATTACTAAACTCCTTTATTTTAATTTTTGACATTCTGTGCGTAAAGTGCCAGTTTTACGGAGTATAAAAAATAATGTTTAAATCAGATCATAAAAATAATTCTTACACGAGTGTGAGTTTGTCGCCTGAGCCAAGCGAGCATTTTTATCGCACTAGTGTCGAAAAAGTTCTAATTCATGATCGAGTATGAATTTCTTTACTTTCATGAAATAATGAATAAAAATTAATTACAATTTTCGGAAAACTAAACCGAATTATATACAAAGAGGATATTTCGGTAAAAACCAACGAAATTACTAGTTTGATAATTGAATGAGTTAGTAAAAATTACTTATGGATAGCTATATAATTTTCATACAGATAATTATCATTTTTAGTGGACCATCATGTAATTATTTTAAAGTGATTTAATTTTCTATGTATTTGGAAGTATTATGTTTATTTTTACCAGATTCTCGGTGAAAAAATTTAAATTATGTTGGCTTGCTGCGTTAAAAAATTAGTATTACCAAGGGTGAGATAAAACCTGTACATGGACTATATTTTGCCCAAACATCAATACTTAGGGCAATATATTGGGGGCAGTTTTTTATACGAGATAGTATGCTTAATATGATTTTTATTATGGTGTCAAGACATAAAATGCGTAGACATATCACTGCAGACAGTCAACTGAGCTGTGCTCAAGTGTAATTTAATCCCTATAGTCGGTAGAGATAATACTTATTAAACAAAGCAAGATTATATTTCATCGCGTGATAATGAATTTTCTCACGGTATATTTTGCTTTACTACTTGCAATGTTTCTCAATGACAATACTTGCCCTTCTAATCTCTGAAACTATAAATTTTCAACATATTACAGAAAAATGTGTTTACTCCTCACTTGTTGCCAGAGCCTAATATATAGTAATTCGCGCAAGCTATAACGACACAGTTGGAGCACAATTTAATCTGTCCTTTACACATAGCTCCATTAGCCTTTCTCTCTCTCTCTCTTACCCTCGAACAGCATCCAATTTGGCGAGTCGATGCGCCATTAGCAGCTGTGCAGCTCGGCGGCGACAACTGCAGCCGTAGGTACACGTTAAATATATATATGCAGCTTGCAGCATCAGCGTTTCGCGCCGCTGCAAAACAAACGGAATAACTTCGCGCCTCTGTGAGCGAAGGGTAAACAAGCGGGCCCGAGCCTTTATATCAATAACCGCGACATAACGAGCCGTATCTCTCGCTTCCCCCGAACGCGCGCGAGCGCACTAAGGAAAGAGAGAGAGAGAGAGCCAAAAGAGCGTGAAAAGAAGGAAATAAAAAGAAACAATAAAGGGAAAAGGAGGCGTATATGTTGTGTGGCGGTATGGTAAACGCAGCGTGCGAGCGATTTGCAGGCGCCGGAGGAAAACGGGATTCCTCGCGCGCGGTGATTCATAAGTTAGAGAGACGCGTATGCACAGGCGACTTTTAGGCGAGTGCGCGCGTGCGCGAAAAGAATGCTCTCTTTCTCTCTCTCTCTCTCGGGGGAGTATAGGTATATACGTAAGGATGCGCCGTGGCGGAAGTCGAGTGGGGCCGGCATGCGCCTAGCCATTTAAATATTTATCTACGCATCTTTGCTCCGCTAACGGTACCACGCTCGCCCCCATCATTTCTAGCTCTCCCCCTCTCTCACCGCGCTCGCTCTTCACACACAATGCCCGATGATCCGCTTATCTATTTTGCCTACCTATACACCGTCCGCGCGCAACGTGTATACACTTAATAAGCCGCGGCGCGCGGCGAGTTTGTGCGGTTATTGAAACGTCAGCGGGCCTCGGTATACATATCGTTTTTTACCGTCTCGGCTGCGCTACTGCGCCGATTCTCCCCCCTATTGCCGGGACAGGAAATTATTCACTCGCGTGTACCTACAAACTGCTGCGCCATTCAGACTTTCGGATTTGACTGGCTTTTAATCGGTAATGAGTCGAAGATGCGCCCGCGAGATACATATGCACGCGCAGCTACCTCGCTGCTCCTATATGCTTGCCATTATAGATGAAACGAGACAAGGGAGATTAGGATCGCGGAGCGGAGCTATGGTGCCAGTTTTGCCGGTTTCGAGTATCACTGCGACATGTGGGATAGGGGGAGAGAGGAGGAAAATTGCCGCAACGTCAAAACTCGCGGCTAGGCCACAATGGTTGAGCAAGGAAAAGGATATATGCAGACACGGCGCTTATCGGCAAACTTCAATCGAGCCTGTTTTAGAAGCTGCCGTCACATGTCCCGGGTATTAACGGACTAAATAAGGATTTAATTGAGATAATTGCCGAGATTATACCCGATTCCATTCACAGCAGCGACGTTTTGTAAAAATGAGAAATAATTATCTAGATCGATTATGCATTAACCTGAAACTTTTCTGACGTATGGGAAAACGTATGTATATCCCTTATCTCGTTTCAAATGTTCTATATTGTGTAATCAATAAAACTTATCATTTGTTAAATACGTTAAGAATTGCAGTAAATTCACGATTCGGAATCATTAGTTAATAGAGAGAATAACATATTTTAATAATTGTATTATATTAATTTCACTGTATAGCTGTACGCAAAGCAGCTTTGGTGTTTGCATAGAAATTGATGGTAATTATAGTCTGCAATGTAACTGAAACTCGAATTCTCCTCTAACTTGAATAATGAATAGATTAATTGGTTTGTGGCGACTTCCTAATTATCTAATTATCGCTATAACAGCCGATAATAATGCATTTCAAAATTTAGAAAATTTTTAACGTATTTTACAATTATTTCCTGCCTAAATGAGATAATTTATTGATGATATACGCTCGAATGATGCTTTATGACGTACTTATGCGAATGTGTACAAGTATGTATTAGAACTTAGGCCTGCAAATCCGCATAATATGAAAGCACACTACGGAACTACTGCTAAATCTGCTTAGGCAGAGATATTTTAGGAAAAATAGCATATTCCAAACCTACTCATCTTCTAGAAAAGAACTCAAAATCTCTTATTGTATAAAAAAAGTTAATTTGATAACTAAATAAATCATCGAAGTCAGTGATAGAAAAAGTAGCCATTTCACACTATCTCTGTATGTGTTAAATTATGCTAATGACGCGTGTAAAGCCTACTCCAACGGCCCATCAGTAAATCTCGGCTCCGAAAAGGGAATCCACTTACGGCGGGTAGAGAAAAAAGGCGTCTAAATGCAAACAATCCGTCGAAAACGAAATTGCATTTCAGTCTTATCAGAGTGAGAAATCTCGCGCGCGCGCACGCGCTCTCTCTCTCTCTCTTCTCGCGCGTCGGGCGCGAAAAGAGGCGAAAAAGGACTCTGACTGCGGGCGCGCGCGCATGCATACTTTGTTTCCATTACTCTCGTTTGACGGCTCTTAAAGGGTATTAAAAACTCGGAGCGTGAAATCAAAACAGCTCCGGGGCTATATGCATGTGCGCGAGCGAGGCGATCAAAGAGTAAGATGGTGCGAAGGAAACAAAAGGAAGGCTCGTCTCTCTCTCTTTCTCTCTCTCCCATGTTGCATGGTAACGAGGCGTTGCGCTCTCACTCGATCCTCTCCTTCCTTTTTCTCTCTTTTCTTTATTCTCCTCCTCCTCCTCTCCTTGCCTTCGCACGCCTATATATGCGCCAACTTATTAGGTATTTACATCTCTGGCTATTAAATTATCTCATTGTAAACTGTAACAATTATATTCAATTGTTTCTCCTTCACTCAATTCAAACTTGTGCCTGTTGAATTTCGACCAATAATCAAATTAACTATTTCGCTTTGTGTAATAATTAATATAATGGCGAATCATTCATATTTAAAGGTGATGTTATTCTCTTAAATGGTGTGTATGTAAATAATTGCTAAATTATAAATATTTACATTTAATTCATAAAAAGGTTTAGACAAATAATGAATTATGTAGATTCATTAATGAAATTAATGAGCATGTGAAATTTTCAAATAAATCATAAGAATGTGATTGTCAAAGACGAGGAATGCCCTATATATCTATTAATGAAATGATCTTCACTCGAATGCGAGAAAGTCTGAATAAAAATGCATGGTGTACCCGTGCATTTCTCTGAAGCAGATTCCATCCATTGCGCTGTTAATTTCAACAAAATACCATCCTCCTCTCGGGTCACTCCCTTTGTCCCTCCAGTGCAATCTCTCGCAGATCTAGCCCTTTGCCTCTCTCACTCTCTCTCTGCGAAAAGATCCGGGCAGAGCGGCGAGCTCGCTCATATCGCCGTGCGCGGTGCGTGAGCCCGGTCTCGCTCGGATGCGCGCTGCTGGAACGTACGATATCGAAGGTCTCTCTCTCTCTCTCTCCTCTCTCTCTCGCTCCGGTGGGCCCCCGGGGGTGGCGCGCGAGTAGCCCGGGCATATACCCACGGTGGCCCGAGTGCAGCATCCGCCAACTTACACTGGCGCGCGCGACGCGTGCGGGTCCATAGCTGTGTATATATGTACATGCGGCTCGCTGCTCCGTGCGGAGGAGAGATACGCGCTCGCTGGAGGGAGAGAGAGAGAGAAGGAACTCGTGCGGTATACACCGAGCTATCAGGCCGAAGCAGCGGCGTGTGCGCTTCTTCTCGGAGCTCACGCGGCACAAGCTGATCTGTGACCCGGATCCTCCCTACCCGTTACTCTATGTGTGTGTGTGTGCATGCGAGAGCGCGTGCAGTGTGTGCGAAAGCTGAGCTGAGCTCCTGAGAGGGACGAGCGTCTCGCTCGCTTGCTCCGGTTACCCTTGGCTTAGACCTGCTCTCCTTTGCTCTCTCTCTCTCCGCCTCATTCTCTTTCTCTCTCTCTCTATCTATCTCTCTGGACTTTATATACCAGCCTTTTTGCTCTCGCTCTTTTGTCTCTATCGGCGAATTTATCTATCTTCTTTCTCTCGCTCTCGCGCGCGCTCACGCGCTGCTGCTCTCTTTGTCTTTCTCGTGGCGTGTTTGTTTTCTTTTTTACCTCGCGCTTCTTGCGCCCTTTCATCGCGGGGGTACGTTAATTTTTATTACCGACTCTCTAGTGTCTTTTTATGACTTGTACGCGCCGATTTAACGAATTAATGTGACTGTCAAAAGACTATATTTGCCGACATACTTACCGAGCTTCTATACGTATTATGCTTCTATACTTATATGAAAGTGAAATTAGTTGAAAATGGTATATTTTATTCATTATTAATATGCAGTTAGTAATATTATGTAAATGCTTCGCTTATACATAATCTTAGTTATGACGTTTGTAACAAAAGAATTTCTCCCTCTGGAACCGGCATTAGTAGAAAAAAAAATTGTTAAATTGTTACGAGTTAAATTCTAAGTGACAAAATACCGCATATCTGGTAATGTATTATTTTGAGTTTGTTAATTGTTTCGATTGTACAAATCTAATCAATATATCTTGCAATTACGTGTATGTAACATTAGGTGATGAGGCGGCATTTAGCCAATGCTCTAAACAATTTAACTCCTATTTCACCGCTCCGCAGGTATATATTCCGTATGCAACACCTATATGTAATCCAATAAATATAGCGTTCACGTTCGATTACGCTGGTATACGAAAGGGGTCGGATCGAAGTAGCTTTTCGCATACCTCCAATGGATCGAAAATTACCCTCATTTTCTATAAACTAAACGCAGCTACCCCCATTGTTCTCCGGCACGGCTAACTCTATTTTCTCTCCCTGCTCTAGCTCTCTTTGTTTCCGTTGATTCGTCTCTGCCTCGGCTCGCCGCCTCCACCTCATCCCGAGACTATCAGTTGGCGCAGCTATACGTGCACGATCCGCGCGCGCTCCGAGTCGTGCGCACGCACCCGCGGTAAAAAAGCGCGCGTCCGAGAGAGAGAGAGAGGGAGACGGAGAAAGCACGCTCAAACGCCCAGCGAAGAAACGTCAGGCTGCAAGCCAAACTGTGCAGCGAGGGATATATAAGAAAAAGAAAAGGTTATATGCCGAGGAGTTTTTTTACTGAATACGTAATGTCCCGGTCAGGGTTCATCCAATAATCTGGTTCACGTGCGCGCGTCGAGAAGGAGGAGGAGGAGGAAGAGGAGGAGAAAGAAGAGAACAGAGCCACGAGCGGGCCAAAAAAAAATGTGAACGAAGAAACGGAGGCTATACCTGCCTTTTTTCTCCTCTTTTTTCCCCCGTTTTCTCGTCCCTATAACGGTCGTTGGCTGCGGATGCGAGCGCATTTTGTAAAATTTATGTCTCGGGTCTCAGTTATTATTTCTGACGTGCAATGTTCGAATTCAGAGGCAAGAATAGAGAAGTGAAAATGAAAGAAAAATAGATGGGAATGAATTTATTCGGCCGAAAAAATGTTTTATTTTCAATCTGGATGGAATTTTTTTTTTTAATATTTCAAAAAAAAGGTGAATAAAGAAAACGAAAAAAAATTATTAATATCTCAAATTACTCCAGGTTATCAGATGAATTTGACATTAGCATTAGGAAGAAGATTTTTCAACCCAATATTTTTAGTGCACTTTCTTATTTTATCAATAAGAAATTTCATACTTGGGTAAGGAAGCAGTTGTAATTTTGTAATTTTTATTCTTCCCTGCCATTTATCATATAATAATGTCACGTCATTGTTAAAAATCGAAGAAAGCCTCGCGCTGGCTCCAGGTTCTAAGCACTGCGACTCTCCTCGAGCAAGGAACATAGTTTGCGCGTTTCGCCTAATAACCAGGCCCGGACCATCCCATTGTTTCCTCCCTCTCTCTCTCTCTCTCTTCTCGCACGTACGTAGGCACCGCACGAGAGGGCGAAAAGTCCTCCCTGCCGGCACACCCTCTTCCGCCCCCTCGAGCTTTCTCTCGAGGAGCATTTTTCAAGTGGAGAAAACTCGCCCCTCGGGCGTCCGCGCGCGCGCGCCTGCCGCGCTGGAAAGAGCCCTCGAGAGTGCCTCAGCCGCGACGCGCGGCCTCGTATATACCCGCACGCGCTGGGTCTCGAGAAAATCGCCCGTCGAGGCCGCGAGGAATCGGCCGAGTCACGCGGGGGAGAGAAGGAGCGAGCTAGAGCGTGCGAGCGCACGGCGCAGGGGAAGGGGTAGCTGCTGCAGCAACGCGGGGTGAGCGCAACGAGATCAATCTATCGATCAGGAGGTCGATAACCCGCGCGTGCGCCAACCGCGTGCGCCCGGCTTGAGAAAGAAGAGAGTGAGGAGGTGGAAGGAGATCGTGAGCGGCTCGCCGCAGAGAGTAATATATATTGGCGAAATAAATAATTATTGCCCGAGTTGTTTATCGCGAGATGTATTGGATCAAATTAATGCGCGAGGGTGTGTTTAGTTTTGAGCCGATGACCGTAGCGAGAGGGACAGAACATCTCGTATTACCAGCTTGATCGCCGTTGGTATTATCAAAGCTCGTCAGATATTTTACATTTTTTTGTTATACGCTACATACTCTTTCAAGCGGCTGAATTATCGGATTTTTTTAATAATTTTCAACAACTTTTTTCCACGCACCTTAATTTTCTTATAATATTCGCATGTTTCATTGAAAATATTATACAAGTATCTATAACGCGCTGTCTAAAAAAAATGAATAAAAATCTTGACCAATACATATTGATGGCAAATATGTCAACGCTTGAAGGCAGTGCGAAAATAATGGACGGGCAACATATATTTAAATACACCGAGCTTGGAGCCGATCCAATCAATCTCGAAATTTTTCCCTCCAATTTTTGCCTCTCCCGTGCACAGCCCGTAGCTGCGCGCAATTATTTAGGATTGAAGTATAGCCGCTTGCCACATGTATACTATGTAGCTGCTTAACCACATATCGCTCCTAATCCAAAAAGCCCGCATATAAATCGCCATAATTTCCCGATTACCATCGGGTCAATTAAGGCCGATAAAAAGCCGCGCAGCGTGCAATCTGTGGCGCCCCGACAGACTCGATCTCCCCTAACAAGCCGCCTATATGGACAGCGCGCAGCCTCCTGCAGCACACTCGAGTCCCCGGAATCTCCGATGCTGCAGCAGCAACGGCAGCACCTCAGTGGCAGCCGTGAGAAGAAAGGGGGGACACAGCTATATACATATACGAGCGAGCGAAGAGGCTCCGACAGAGGCACACACACACGAACGCGCTTGCCCGCGCGAGGTTATAAATGAGGGAAGCAATTCCCAAGTTGGCGGCCCGATGAGTCTTGGACCGCGCGCCAGCTATATAGGCAAGGCGGAAAGTGACGCGACGAGGGCGCGAGGGCAAAGGGTTGTCCTCTCTCAAGAGAGGGGGGACGAGGCTCGGGGAGAGTAAACGTACAGCTTTACAAGTTCCCTAGCTGGACACACTGCTGCTGCTGCTGCTGTACGTAAAGTAGCGAAGGAGAAAGAGGAGGTGGGGGAGGACCACGGGGGAGATGGCCGTCGGCAAAGCGCACGGGCGCCAATATGGCCGCGATTGATGACCCCTCGCTCTCCCGAGCGTTTACTGTCGCGCGCTCGCGCTCGCCTTATTTACTTACGTGTACTCTCCCTCCCCACCCCGCACTCCCGATCGCTCGCTTCGCCTCCCTTTATATATTAGAGCGATCCTCTCGTCCTCTTTGTGCTCTCGTCGCGGAGCCTATTCGTCGCGTTTTCTCTCTCTCTCTCTCTACTTGCTGTCGCTCTGGTATATAAGGGGGTAGTAGCAGGCTTAATAAGACGTGGATGCGAGTCTCGAGGAGAAATGAGAACGGGCGAATAATCGACGTTATTTACGATTCATGTCGCCACGCGACGAACGCGGTATTAATTTTCTCTCTATACCGTGCCATGTACATACTGTTTTACGAATTTATGCTGATGCCGTTTTATTCGAGCAATGATTGTCGAATAATTTATGATATTGTACGGATACCTACGGCTAAGGTATAAAATGATTTATTTATATTTCATACGATTATGTCTGTCATAGTACTTGAAAAGATGAACCAAAAGCAACAATTATTTGTCGTTTCTTCCAATAATATGTATAATTGATAGAACGATTGACCTTCAACATACTCAAGGAGTCCGAGAGTGCAAAGGCGGAAGATCTTTAGAGGCGATCTTCATATATAATCAGGAAGTAAGGTAATTGCAGTTAAATCAGTCATTTATATAGCTTTTGTATATATAGCACTGGTCTGCATTAACCGTTTCAATCCAATAATAATATTCATCAAAACGCAAAAAAAAAATTTTAATTGTCATATACACGTCAAATATAAATTCAAGTTTCATCATCGTTTTGAATTCGATTTTGTATATACAAGTTTATACATTCCTGCGCAAAATAAAGTAAAAGTAGTGGAAAAAAGCAAAATTAACTTTCATTACATCAGTTTTACATAAAACAACTGCATTTTTCACGCATAAAATCGCTTAATCATGTTAGCATTTACAAGTACAAATCATACAAGCCTCTGTTATAATTTCAGTCCAAAAACTTATAAGTACAAGTATTCGAATTAAAATTTAAAATTACTTTACGTTATTTCTCAGAAACCCATAATGCAATCGGAAGTCTGCAATTCTGAAAAAAAATGCTTTTCGCATTACAATACATACAATAATAGTAGTCGCATAAGCGTACTTTTCTTCCATTAAAACGCGAGGAAATAAATTATAATACACGAACGCATTGCGCACGCAGGCTCGCATTTAGACACGAAACGCTCGTAATCGCTCGCTTTGAAGCACAAAAAAAAAACTTTACGCTCGATTGATGGCTAATCTGTCATGCGAGCCCTCCAAACGCACACGCGATCGCGCTGCACAGCTATTACGGTGGAAAAGCGCGTCCCGCAGCCGCGTGACGTTGATATAATTAATACCACGCAAAGCTCAATAGGGCAATCACAAAGAGAGAGCCGTTTGGTCCCTGCTGATCGATTGGAATTGCAGCTCTCGGAGAGCGGAGAGAGTATAGGGCGCTCCATCCGGCTGCGGGCAATAAAGCGAGGGCTCGTCGCGCGAGAGCGAGCTTAGCGCGCACGCGGCCGAACTGCACGTACGGCATTAGCGCACTAGTTCATCTTTATCCGCGGGCTCTATCTTAATCGGGCGGGCGTGGCGCCAAGAGAGTGTATAATCGCGCTCGCGCGCGGCCCCTTTCGAGCGCGCGGCAGCAGCGCGAAGCGGCGTGAAGCGGCCGAACGATAGCGAGCATTTTCTGCGAGCCCGCGGTTTACACCTGTGTATAAGAAAGCATGGGCGAGCTAAAAATCTCCTGGTCGATTATAGTGGCGTGAACGATTCGCTGTGATGCCGTGCTTTTCGAATTCTTCGCACAATTTTCAATCATTTAAGTATATCGTAAGTAAACTCTACTACGATTACGTTAGAAGTAAAATTGTTACTGCAATCTCTACAATAAGAAATTCTTATTGGTTTCGCTAGCTTTGTCATTAGAATTTCGTGTTGTTACTTTTCATTTAGCAATAGCTTGATGCCATCAGAAAACACAGCGTTATTATGTTTCTCGCAAGTTTTTAAATAATAAATGGGCATATGGATTACTAAAATAAATAATAATAAATAACCAAAAACTTTATGCAATAATTTATCGATACAATTACCACAATAACAAGGGATATTATTACTGGAGAAATTTCAGCGTAGTACAAATATATAACTCGTTATTATTTGTAATACCTCCCGATTAGGAAGTTTATCATGGTATATCGTTCCTCAGCCTTCTTTCTCTTCCTCGGCTCAGACACACACGCGCGCACACATACACGTACACATGTTTCTTCTCTCATTGTCTATGGGACCCCGGAAGCTGGCGGAGCCTCTCTATATATATAGGAAGCCGAGCGCCAGTACACGCGCCGCCGCCGACGCCGCACGAAGGTGCATCCTTTTCTCCTCTCCACCTCCTTCTTCTCTCTTGCTTTTCTTTTCTAGCGCAAGCAGCAGCGGTGGCGGCGGCGCGCGAGCGGGGTGAGATCGTTACACGACGAAGGCTCATCAATCACCGGCGCGGCCGAGGTTTAACGTTGCGCGCTCACGGGGTTCAACGTTCCCCGCAGCCGCGCCGTCGGGCGATCGCCCGACTTTTTTGCTCCCCTACGTCGCCTCATTGCGTCTCGCCATATATATATAATACGCGAAGGAGAGCTCACACTCCCGCGCTTCCTTGCCGCCCGCAGTCGCACGAGTAATTAGACAATCATTGACAGTAAGCAACACAAATGCCTGTGTGCGTCGGAAGAAACGCGAGGAGGAAGAGTAAGGAAGAGCGCGCACACATCCCGTGTTTCAAAGCGATTACGCTGATTGGAGCGCCAACGGACAAGTGTATAAGGTTGCGAAGGAGGATGGATGGCGGATTAATGTGGAGCTGCGGGATCTTCTGTGCTATATCGATTATATATGGTTCTCGAAACGTGATGCTAATTAGCGAGATGAAGGGCTAAACCCTTTTTGCTATCCTACAAGATTGACCGGCATTGAGACTTTGTGTAACTTATCTTTAATCTGGCTAAGTATATTTATATATGCCAAAAATAGAAATAACTGAGTTTACTTAAATTTTGGTAAGGCCATTTAATAGGATGAAAACAATATCTTTAAAAAATTCAGAATTCAATTCAGAATCCCGTTACAACATTTTACATAATTTGTATTTTTGAGATATGAGAAATTCTTTTCTAAAAAATCACTTTCGAAATACGAATCTATCCTCAATTCATTGCAATTCGAGGGCCTATCGGACCAAACGCCCTGTTGGCTCCGTAAGGTTTCGGAGCCACCGTAGGACGCTATGGTCGGTCATTGCTTTGAATTTATATCCCTCCAGGTATGGGCGCAACTTTTTAATGGCCCAAACCAACTCAAGACACTCCTATTCCATCGTGGAATAATTTCTCTCGGCACTGGATAATACTAGATAAATGTACACGATTGGATGTTCACCGTCCTCGAACTCCTGTGACCATACTACTCCGATCGTCTCGTTACTGGCCAGCGTATTGGGTAATGTCGCGGAGGTATCTGGAAGATCCTGGGAGGTAGAGCTCTCCATAAGAGACCTCGAGGAGACAAACACGGAAGATGAGATCCAAGCGGCCCTCCAGAAGGCGGCAGGCAGCGACTGTAGTACCGAGAAATTTGATAAGGACACTGCGACCAACCTACAAGGGGACCCAGATTGCACTGATCAGACTGCCAGAGGAGGTAGCCCGAAAAGTTATGGGCGAACGTAACAGAATCCGAATTGGACTAGTTAACTGTCCAGTTAAAGAAGTAGATAGACCGAGAAAGTGCTTCAAATGCTGGAACTCAGGTCACATTGCGATCAACTGCCCCAGTAAGATGAACAGATCCAGCCTCTGTCTGAAATGTGATCAGGCAGGCGATAAAATTGTCCAGTGCACTAACGACCCGCAGTATCCCCTGTGTGCTGAAAGTGACAAAAACAGCCATCACATAGTAGGAAGCTGGTCATTCGATAAAGATTTGTAGATCGTCAGCAAAGAGAATATAAGAGAATTTACAGTACTTACTGCGGGACTCCCGAGGTCACAGGAGTAGTTATAGCAGCACTATGGCGAGACCCAAACAATGACTCATCGACGCCAGCCGAGGTCAATGTTTGTCGGGTC